>BQNB010157323.1:0-11282 GCA_026074375.1 Tanacetum coccineum | reverse complement strand
GGATGAGAACACAGTTAACGGATTATGGCTATCACTTTAACAAGTTCCCTATCTATTGTGATTCAAAGTAAGCCATAGCCATATCTTGCAACCCGGTCCAACACTCCAGGACCAAGCACATCGCTGTTCGCTACCATTTCATCAAGGAACATGTAGAAAAGGGTACGATTGAACTGTATTTTATTAAGACTGATTACCAACTGGCCGACATTTTCATCAAAGCCATTCTAGTGGATAGGTTTATATTATTTGGTTCCTTTCACCTTGGTGTATGCGCACAGTTTGTCTCCTCAGAGCTTGACACGTCTTGCAAAAATACACAGTAATACATTGTATATATTTATCATAAAGCAAGGAGGTTAGAGATTTACAAAATAAGAAAAACCTATAAAAGTAAAAAACAAAATCAAAAAACTTCAAAAATATCCAAGAGAGAGTAATCCTGTTTCGTAAACATGTCTCTTGTAAAGTTGATAATATTTTACGTCCTTGAAATGTTGTTTATTAATGACACGGAATGTAATATAAGTTCAAGCGAAGAGTTTCTCAAATGTTTTAAACATGTCTTCTCTAAGTTTTTCTATGATTTCTGGTTACTTGATCATAAAGTTGGCTTTTATAGTAATAAGAATGAATAGTGTATACGCGTCAGTGCGCTTTATCTTCAAACAGAGAAATAGCTCATCTTGTTTTGTTTTCGAGTCATTAATTTTATCAAAATACTTTTCTAAAGTATGCTCAATTACATTCGACTTTTAAAGTAATATGCTCAGGTTTGGACACTCGGTATATGTTTACAATGAAAGGAACATGTTCATCTCTAGGTAGACATTATTCCTAACAACTGGAAGTTCTTACCTTTCGGTATTGGGGAAAACAAATGAAAAGTTCGCACATTAAATTCTTTGTTTAAAGTTTTGAATGCTCAAGAGCTCTAATTCGGTAGGAAATGATTATTTCATAAGTAACGTTCATAATATCATTTTTTTCCTTGTTGAGCATAACTCTTTTGTCAAGATTTTCTTTTCTCGCGCAAAATCAGAAAATTTTCCAAATTTTGTTTCAAATTTGTACACCGCAGTGCTCAACCAAATTTTCCACTCAAGTTTGCTCACTCTAATAATCCTATTTTTTCAGGGGAGCATAAATTATTAAAATTGAGAGCTACTTGGGGTTCAAGCTCAGGCTATGCATAGCATTATTTTCCCCATTATGTCTCGCTTCTATGCTACAAAGAAGTGGATGCAACGTTACATTAGACTTTGTCTTATTTTAATTCATTGTTAATCAACATACATTAGCAGAAAAACTGTACTACCGTATATTTTTTTGATCGGGGAGAAATAGTGAATAAAAATGTGATAAAATACGGCTCTTATCTCGGATACAGAATCATTTAGATATAATGTGCAAAACTCTTTTCAAGACTATGATGCATATAGTGTGAGTGGGGGTGATTTTTTTAGCTTTGAAACTGAAAACGTTCAATGTGTATCTAATGATTTCTTAAAACACGGCTTTTGATCCTTGATTTTTGCTAAATGGTGTTTTTGGATAAAATGGTCAATACCTAAAATGATTTTCCATATCACCGACCAACTATGATGTTCTAAGAGAGATAATTTGCGTCGGTTACGGATCGGTATTATGTTCCATGAATCCAACGAACCGGATGGGATCACCCCTAGCGACACTCCAATAGATAGAGATTGACAAGTCCCTTTTGAGTTATCGATTGATCAAAAAGGAGATGTAACAAGTAGAGAATGGGAAAAAAACAATAAATAAAAATGTTATCCAAGGAGTGTATGTCTTATCGACCGACTTCACATATCCCAACATGGTGATAATGAGGATCTTTGCGGTTGGTTTAACATTGAGAGAGAGAGGGTTGAACGTTAAAAAAAGAAATGTATGGATAAAGTGTTGTAAATTAAAGTACCCTTCCATTCACTTAGGCAGAACCGGGTCAATGCATATATTAGCGGTAGTCAAAAAGTTAATTCTGGTATTGAAGACAAGTCAGCATAGACCCAATGATGCAATGCTTAACCCTCCTAGCTACTCAAGCTTTCTCATAAGAAGTTTGTTGCATTATCTACGAGGTAGAACATGTTCTATCAACTTTCTCACTTCGATTATCATAGTTATTGAAAAGGTGGCTGTCCGCTCCTAGCCTCCCGATCACCAAAAACATAGTTAGCACTTATAGAGTCTTAGTGAGGCATCAACGGGTTCTAATCACTTAAATTTTTAGTAGGAATCAGTTACCATATCTGCATTGTTGTTCAATCATCAGAACTACATTATCGTAGAGTCAAGGTCCACATCTGATGCAAATATATCTGTGTGAATTAATGATCGAAATTGGACAGATCGTCTATATTGAAGAACTATATTAAACTTTCGATGTGTTTAACAAACTCTTTATCCCATTAACATGTCGACGAGATTTTCAAACAAGTTTGCCTTTAAGTTGACTTCCTAAGAAATACCTTCATTGTTCTATGCAGGTTTATCTCCTGTATCATTGTTCGGCCAACCTCAAAAGGGGAATCTCGGTGACAGATGTGGAAGACTAATACACGTATTGATACCTAGCGTTCCTTCGTCAGATACTAACCTAATTGATGCACTGTCTGTGAAGTCGTAGTGTGCTAGTTGAGACGTTTACAGGTTAATGAGAAAAAAAGCTAGTACAGCGCTTTTCAAAAACATCTGTTGTCAAGGAGATTCTTTTATTAATCTATCTGATTAACAAAGTTACAATTTTATACTGTAAAGAAAAACGGGGAACCAGTGGTTATTGCAACCTAAAATTGATGGAAATAACCAAAAGACATATTCGTCCAATTAATATATTGATTTATCACAAAACTCTTCTAACAATGCGGCAAGGAACTTGTCCGTGATGGCGTAACGACCTCTACATTCCAGAATGTGAGTAGAGTCAGGACATACTAATATCTCCATACTCAAAGATAAAGGGGATAATTCAAACTGGCATCAATGCACAGACTTGAGTAATACAGCTCTGTATTTCAAAGATACACTTCCGCAAAGCTCTAATCAACAATTGGAACTTTCCTCAAGAAACATCAAGCTATATGTAGAGTTCAAGTAGATATGAATAAGTCACAATGGTCTATGATTGAGGAAGTTTGTCAACCTTCAAGTGATGCCAAAGTATGAGTATGTTAGTTTAATCGCAAGTCGTTCCTGTCAACTAGTTTTCTCGAGATTTATCTCCAAGTAGGCTCTTAAATCATAAGATCATGATATCATGCGATTTGATGTCTAGTAATATAATAATACCTAATGATAAAGATCAACGAATCCGAATGCATCACTAGATGCATATGAACTGCAATCTAGAATTCCAAGCAATACAAGGCTTCTCAAGATTGTTAGGCTATTATCACAAGAGAAGTGAAGCGATACGTGCTAATGACCACCCCTTTACGGGGAGAGTGTTTGCTTAGGTTTTTTTAGTTAAGTGAGGTCTATTTAAGATTTCAATACGAACCTGGTATAGTATTATTTGGATGTGTTCGGGAATGACTTGTAATACCTGAATTAGGCCTATGTGGCGCTCGCAATCGCTGGCCATTGGTGGTTTGCCAGGGACTTGTCTCCTCCTCGAATCCTTGTTCCTCGATCGATTCCTAATAAAGTTATTCTCCTCAAACCTTCCTCCTTATTTCTAGTCATCTCTCATCTACTTTCACGGGCTTTTTAAGCCCCATAGTATTTTTATGGTTCCGGCCCAATAGGCCCATAGAATTCCCTATAGCGTTCCGGCCTCTTTGTAGTATAAATACCACCCCAACTAAGCATGTTAGGAGGGTGTTGGTTCATATTTCTCTCCTTGATGATTTCCTTCTTTCTCTCCATCTATTTTCTCTCTCTAAACCCTCTTTCTCTCTTTAGTAAATTCATTTATTCTCATCTTTATGTGTGATTGATATTAGTTGTTACACCATTCCTGTTTGAACCTCGCTAGTTACTTAACGTGTAAAACAAATTTTCACACCGTTCGGCTCAGGGTGCCATCGCGTTGCCTCATTTTACTAACTCGGGATGATGAATATTGGGCGAAGTTTGAACCACTGTGGTGTGCAGACGGTCTCTTTTGGAGAAATCTAACAGGGATATATTATGCACCTGTACTTAAAAACAAAGGGAAAAGATATATAAACATATGTGGAGGGTAACACAAACGGCGGCACATCGGGCCTACCTGAGTGAATCTCATATAATAGTGAGGGTTGGACTTCTTTTTTTTGTAAGTAACGAACTTGTTAAAAAAAGTTTTAGGTTTTAGGATTTTATGATTTTTAATATTATATTTATATTAAAAAAGAGTTAACTATATTTTTGGTCCTTATGGTTTGCCGGGTTTAACGGTTTTGGTCCAATAGTTTAAAATGTAACGGATCTTGTTCGTTTTTGGTCGACCCGTAACACCTTTAGTCCAAACGTTAGTTTGACTAACTTTTGACCGTCAAATGCGAGGGTATATGTGTCTTTTACCAATTTTAAAAAAAAATCTTATTTATTATATTAGAACTCTTCCCTGTCATTCCCTAATAAACACTCATCCACTCACTTCTTTTACACATCCACCCTAACCCTAAAAATTCAATACAAATATAAAAACCATATCCCTCACTCTAAAATCACACATGTTTCCCACCACCACCTCAGGCTGACACCGCCATTGCTTCGGGATCTGGCCGTCCTTGCTCAGGCCACTGCTCTGGGCTCAGGCCCTCGGTGCTCATGATTCACAAACATAAATTAAAGATTTAAGTTTAGCATAAATTCAACTCAAATTCAAAATAAAAACAAAACCCTATAAACTACATCTAAAACATAAATCAAACACAACCCTATGATTTTTCTAACGCACCACCACCCTGACGCACCACCACCGTCGCCTACCACTTGTCGCCGTCGCTGCCTTAGCCACCCAGCACTAGCCGCCACTGCTTCTCCGACCCACCCACCTACTAGCCGCCTCTGTTGCTTACTTAAACATATAGATCCCTATTAAACCCTCAAACTAAACATTTTTTCGTAGTGATGATTTTGGTTATTAATCTTGATGTTTATACCTAAAAATGACTTGAAAATATTCTGTTGTTGTTCTTGATTTTTTTTAAAGATCGATGATGGGTAGTTTTCTTTGAGATCTATAAAGATCTATTGAAAATATTAAAACCCAAGATCTTTTCTTTCTCTTTGTTCTTCTTTTTATTTTTGAATCTTATTGGTGGTTGTATGTGTTGTGACAGATTTGTTATTAGTGTTTGGTGGTTGTTGTTTTTGAGTTAGATGATAAAGAACAGTTGGTTGTAAGGTTGTTGTTGTTGTTTAGGAGATGTGTTGATTATGTTTTGTTTCTTGTTGACTAATGTTAAGTGTTGTTGATGTTGATGAGTTTAGACTTTATAAGTTATAAGTTGAAGATGATGACCTGAGTTTGAATTTTTTTTATTGATAATGTTTTTAAAAGGGGTTTGTGTTTGTGTTTATTATTATCATTTATAAAGAAAAAAGAAAGGGGGCATTTGGTCATTTCACATTATCAAGCGAGGGTACTTCAGTCATTTTACATTATTCAGATAGTCAAACTAACGGTCAACATAAAAATGGACCAAAGGTGTTACGGGTCGACCAAAAACGGACAAGATCCGTTTCATTTAAACTATTGGACAAAAACTGTTAAACCTGGCAAACCATAAGGACAAAAAATGTAGTTAACTTATTAAAAAAAGTTTTAGGTTTATTGATTGATTAAATAAATGAATAATGAGAGAATACATATGACTTAATAATATATTTACATGCCAACACTTCGGCTATACCAATCCTATTATATAAACTAACAGTGCATTTAATGCTGACCTAACCCGTCGCCCGACCTGGGACCTGATCCAACCCGACATTTATTATCCCCCGTTTCTATATACACGTGTTGGGTAGTGTCTCGTTCTCTCTTTCTCTTTCACATAAACAAAAAAACACTCCAAACACATACTCCCTCCGTCCCAAAATTATTGTCTCCCGACAAAAAACACATAGTTTAAGAAAAATACATTTATTACTACTTTCTCTATCTTACTTTTTGACAGAATGACAGTTTTACCCTTAGCTAATTAATTAATGTCTTCTTTAAAGTTTGTAATAATAATTTCAAAAAGGGTAATATAGTAAACTTGATCAAACTTTTCTATCTATTTTTAGTAGTGGACAATTAAATTGGGACATCCTAAAATGGAAACGTGGACAATAAAAATGCGACGGATGGAGTACAACACAACTTCGATTCTATCTCTAATCGGTCCTCTCTCTCTGTCTCTAACCGATCCTTTGTAATTTTGTTGTTGTGAGGTTGTCACGGTTGTTGGGGTTTAGTTCTTGAATGATATGCAATGATGGGGTATTGTTCTTGAATGATATGATTACATACGATGATTTTTTTGTGGGGTTGTTACGATTGTATTGCTTGAAGATTAGTTTTTGGGAGCCATAATTTATAAAGGTATGTTTTTTTCTACAAAATTAAAAAAATTAAATTTTGAAATTAAGGTTTTGTTAGAATTGGGTTGGGGGTGTTTGTTGATTTTGGTTTTTTTATAGATTTGAGTTGTTTTTATAAACTTTTGGGTAGTTTTTTTTGTTTCAAAATTCTGAAATTAGATATTGGATTGGGTTTTGTTGTTTTGGTGTGTGCAATTTGTAAGATTTGTTATTGAATAATTTGTTAATAGTTAGTATTATTTGGAGTTGATGATTTGTGTGTATGTTGTTAACAGGAAAAGAGCAAGTTCAAGGGTTGTATTATTCTCATGGCCAAGTGCCTTTTTAACAGCTTTTTGGGTGGTACTTTTCATTCAGAAGTTTTTTTAAAGAAAAAAATATGCCACACTTTTCTTTTTTGTTTGCTTTTGACCATAAATTTTGAAATTTTATATAAAAGGTCTTTAAAAGAGATACCAGAATCTAAGTCACTGAGTTCAAAGGTTAGCATGAGGAGGGACAAAAGAAGATGGTTGCGGCAATAGCGGCATCAATTGCAGCATCAAATATGAGGTAAGAAATGGACAAGGGTGTACATTGTATCTTTTGTATTCTGGTATAACTATGCAAAGTGCCAGCCAACATTTGAATTGAGATAGTGATTTATTAGTAGTTCAATGTATTTACTAAATTGTACATTGGGCTTATTACGTTCTCGGTCATAAAACTAAAAAAGCATGCTATTGAAATTGATATACAGAGAGATACGATGTTATTGAATATTTCAGGTTTAAATATTGTAAAGGGATAGTCGGGAGGTTGATTAGAATATGTGATAAGTTTGTTAAAGACGTAGTGGTTCCTGGTGCAATTTTAATTTATGATGTGCTGAATTCGATTAATTATTGGAAAGGTGAACGGGTGTAGTTTAGTTATGATATTTGGTCATTTCAGAAGGCGAGTTATTTGAACATGGTTTTGGTTTTAGTTTGGTTTTGTGGATTCATAATCTGGTGTAGTTTGGTTTTGTATAAACAGGTGTGACATGGAACTTCATGCGGTCCACCTCGGTATTGACTTTCTGCTTAATTATAGGGGAGCACATGTTCTCATTTTAGTCATCTAAACTTTGTAAAACAAGCATTTCTTAATAGTGATTTTCTGTTTTCAGGTTTCTTTAAACGTCTCTCTGCCATTTGAAAACACTACTATTTCTATACGAGGGGTTTGTTTACACCTTTTAGCTTTTTGTTTGTTTTGTTATTGTTGTGGTCATACTCAAGCATTGTTTCAGTATGAACACAATTGGATTGTACAGTGTAGTTACGGGCTTTTTTTATCTACGCTATATACAAACAATGGTCAAAATGATGCATGTCTAATGTTTTAAACTCTAAGAAAGGTCAGTTTAGGGTGTATTAATTTGTGTTTTGTAATTCTTAATAATCAGATATTTAAAGTGGTTTGCTACCCACTTCCACAAAAATGATTATGTTATTGTCAAAAACCAAATTATCTATTTAATCCGTATTCTATACTAATCTGCACAAGACAGTCGATTTTGGTCATAAACGCATACCTATTCTTAAAAACATAAGCAAATTCAAAAAATATTTCTAAGTAACTATAATGGCTATCTTAATAATTACTTCTAATCTTTTAGAAATAAATATGGGACTTATTATATGACTAACTATAAGAGCATACAAACAACTAAGAGTCATAAATATTTTGAAGTCAGTCTATGTGTCAATGTGTGTTTGGTTGGAGGGTATGTGTTTCATTGTGTTAACTTTAAGTATGCATGTCTTAAGGCTATGTGTATGAAGGAATGGGTTTGGTACCCATCAAATGGGCATACACCATACTTCTAACCCACCTAAAGCATTGGGTTTACAAATCCATACTCTTCATGTTCTTCAGACTCCCAATTCCACAAAGATTCTTTAGTGCACAACACGTTAAGTAGTTAGTTGTGTGTTGCTTTTTTGCCATGAGTTGTAACTAATTTTAATCTTCTGCTTAACGCATCTCTGTTCTGGTAATGGATACTCGACATCTAGCCTGAAAGTTAATGCATCCCTGTGTTTGCTTTGAGATACATATATTTGTTTCCCGCATTTCCTAAATATAATCTAGGGAAAATGATACATCTAACATGGCATATTGTGGGTACTGATGTTTGTAAAGCTGTCAAAGAATTTTTTGCTAAAGGGAAATTGCTTGGTGAATTAAATGCCACTTTGATTACTTTGGTGCCCAAAATTAGTACTCCTAAGAAAGTCTCAGATTTCAGGCCAATAGCTTGTTGCAATGTCCTTTATAAGAGTATCAGTAAAATCATTACAAACAGGATCAAAAATGCTTTAGACTCTATTATTCATAAGAATCAGAGTGCCTTTATCCCCAACAGACAGATCACTGATAACATACTTCTTTCTCAAGAACTGCTCAAAGGATATGATTGTAAAAAAGGGCCTAAAAGGTGTTCTATGAAAATAGATATTCAAAAAGCATATGACACTGTGGATTGGGGATTTCTTGAAGACACTCTTAGGCTGTTTTAGATTTCATCCCAGAATGGTAACATGGATTATGGCTTGTATTTCTATACCTTCCTACACAATCTGCATTAATGGTGAAAGGCATGGCTTCTTTAAAGGGGGGAGAGGACTGAGGCAAGGTGACCCTATGTCCCCCTACCTCTTTACTCTAGTTATGGAAGTTTCAACCTTATTCTTCAGCAAAAGATTAAAGAGGATGGTTGTTTCAAATATCATTTTGGTTGTAAGAGGCTCAAAATTACCCATTTGTCCTTTGCTGATGACCTTTTGGTCCTATGTAATGGAGATGCTAACTCTGTCAAGGTTATTAAGAAGGCTTTGGATTCATTTAGTAAAGTATCTGGTTTACATCCAAATTTGGGTAAAAGCATAATTTTTTGTGGAAACATGGACAAGGGTGATATTGAGAGGATTTTACACATTCTCCTATTTAAATAAGGGAAGTTGCCTATGAGATATTTAGGTGTGCCCCTTGTTGCAAAGAAAATTGGAGTCAAAGACTGTAAATGCCTTTTAGACAAAATAAAAGACAGAATCAGTTGCTGGAAAAACAATAGCCTTTCATATGCTGTGAGGACTCAACTTTTAGCATCTGTATTGGCCTCTATTCAGGTGTACTGGGCTTCTGTGTTTAGGTTTCCTAAAATGGTTATCAAAGACATGGAGCAGCTTTTTAAAGGCTTCCTATGGAATAAAGGTGAGCTTCAAAGAGGAAAAGCCAGGGTGTCTTGGAAAGAAGTTTGCCAGCCTAAACAAAATGGAGGCCTATGGCTAAAACCTATTGAAAGTTGAAATCCTTCTTGTGAAACACCTATGGAATGTTGCTGCCAAAAAAGATACTCTTTGGGTGCAGTGGATTTACATGGAAAAGCTGAAAGAAAGGAGTGTTTGGGAGGTTGATAAGCAAATTAAAGATAGCTGGAGTTGTAAGTGTCTATTAGACCTTAGGGATGAAGTCAGGAATCATATGCAATACATAGTTAGGAATGGGTGTAATATTTCTACTTGGCATGATAAATGGTGCCATCTTCCTGCTTTGGACTCTATTGTTAGCAGAAGAGAAATTTTTGCAGCTGGTTTCTCAAATGAGGATACAATTGCTGGGTGCATTCTTGATAATAAGTGGAAGTGGCCTGAGGAGTGGTATAGTAAATATCCTATCCTAAACCAATACATTGTTCCTACTCTAAATAATGACATTAGTGACAAGCTAATGTGGATTGGCAACAATGGATGTGAGAAGGAGTATGCAATTAATCATGTTTGGAAAGATCTCAGAATTCTTAATGCCTATGTTCAGTGGTGGAAGGTGATTTGGTTTACTTAAAATGTTCCAAGGCATGCTTTTGTGCTCTGGATGGCTATAAAAGGGAAGTTAGTGACCCAAGATAAATTGAATGTCTGGTATCCTGGGAAAAATTTAAAATGCCCACTCTGTTTGAAGATTGAAGATTCTCACAAACACTTGTTCTTTGAGTGTGATTATTCCAAAAGTGTGTGGAGGGAAATGCAATCATTGGCTAATATTCAGCAGTTGAATGACCTTGAAAGTAGTATGAACAGTTTGGCATCTCTTCCTTGTAAGAACAACATTTGGAGTGTGGTGAGAAGGATTTGTGTTGCTGATACCGTGTACCATTTGTGGCAAGAAAGAAATCTCAGGACATTCCAAGATAAGAATAGAAGTTATAAATGCCTTATTACTGTTATTAAAGACAATATTAAAAGCAGACTGATGTCTTTGAGAGTCAAAAGTTCAAATGCAGTCAATAAAGTTGAAAATATATGGGGAATTCAACTGATGAAAAAGTAATAACATTTGTGCAAGTGTTATGTAGTGTGGGGAAGAATATGGTTCTAAGACCTGCTGAATTTGTTACCTCTCAAAGAAATAGATCAGACACTGAAATTAAAGGAGTGTTTGGGTATAGTAGGTATATGTCTCTCAGTATTATTTCTACACTAAAGTTCAGGCTGTTTCTTTTGTATATGTCTGGACTACACATCAGTAATGTGATCTTGTCAATCCACTTCATCAGATGGCCTTGTATCTTGAATTTGTCTCTTTCTAAGTTGATGTTTTGGAATAGTATTAATTGGTCTGGCCTTGGGAGGAGACTGGTTGGCTATGTCCTAAACATCTTGCCTCGGGAAGTTATAAGTTCATAAGGTAGGTTTCCTGTTGAGTTGGGT
>BQNB010157322.1:2988-15164 GCA_026074375.1 Tanacetum coccineum | reverse complement strand
TTTATTTTAATTTTTTGACATTTGAGAAAAATTATGTAAAAAAGTCGTAAACAATTAAAAGTCGAGGGTCCGTTTTGTAATTTTTTTTTTTTTTTTTACTTTGGGCCGATTTTTGGGCTAAATTTTTGGCCCAGTACTGTAGCACTGTAGCAAGCAGTGTAGCTGCTACAGTGCCACAGGTCAAATGTCAGTCAGACATTTGAGAATTGTATATATGAGTAATATAAAATCATAGCAAAACATGAAACATGTCAAATGGGTTGTAGTCTGGGAAAAAAAATAAAGTCTGAGAAAGGAGTTGGCACTTTTTCTTGTTATTTGTCAAATGGGTCAAAGAGTAAAAAGTGGCAAAAAGCCCATGCTGCAAGGATCATTTCCCCAAGATAAAATGTTAGCTACACTTAGACCTACTTCTTTGAAGACAAAGTCGCCACTCGCCATTGGAAGAACAAGCTTTCACACTGTTTGCCTTTAAAAAATTTCAAGAAGTCGTCGAAAGAGCAAGTCGATATTCGGTTATTCATGTTGATGGTAATGAGTTTTCTATCCGATATTATGATGAAGTAGTAAAAAGTGTGTTTTGGGATGTAAATATTATCGTGTGTAGTTGCATGAATTTCGAATTTTGTATACTTTATTGTCATATATTTAGGGTACCGCTCCACAAAGATTGTTTCAAGATACCACCGGTTTACTTGCCTCTTCGTTGGTGTTTAAATTCGTTACAAAGGAGTAGCGAGATAAAGAAGTATCAATAGATGAGACGGCGATAAACATCCTCCTCTTGGACTTGTTAGATATACAAAAACTTATCTGAATCACACCTCTATCAAGTATCAAGTATCAAGTTTTAAGACTTTTCATAAGCTTATCAAATACTAATCGGGCGGCGAATTAGTCCTTCACGCAAACAAAATCTCAATAGTAAACCAGCTTATACGCCAATAAATATCTCGAGTCCAGACATAGGGTGATCCTAAAACTGTAAGTGCAGTCACACGCTAAATGAATGAAATACAGCTTTCTGGTGCTAACATGATAAAGATGGAAAATAAGAATTTAGAAAACTTGAAAACACCACCTCAATCAAAGAAAGAATTCGGAATTCATAATTAGACAATTGACAAAAAAAAAACAGGTGATATAGTAGTAATCCAACATTACATATCCTTCAAAAACTTGAAATTTTGACAATGTAGAGCTAAGCGTTTTAAGAGAAGCTTTAGCTTGGTGGGGCAGCGCCACCAAAACCACCACCTCCACGACCGAAGCTAGGTCTCCCGCCAGCACCCTGCAAATCACATTTCAATACGAGACAGTAAGAGTCCTTACCAACCTTTGCTAGCATAATAAAATTTCAAGTCTAAGATTACCTACCACTAATGTTACAGTCAAACAAACAAGTTTACAATGTCAATTAAACAACGAAGTGTACTCATAAGAAAAAGAGTATTGCGTTAAAGACGCTTTCTAGTAATAAACAAATAGTCGTGAGTGCATCTACACAATAAAGTTGTGCTCGCAAGATAAACACACCTATCATTGACTTTTCTAATGCGCTTCTATATATAGTTATCCGTCTAAGAAATAAAAAAGATGAACACTTTAATTTCATTTATGTCCGGTATATCCTGAAAGTTATTTTATGGACATACACTATATAAAATCTTTATTTTAGTAAATAATGCATACCGTGACCTATATAACAAAGAAACACGCACAAGCTACAAAATGGATCACTGATTACCCACATACCAAAGCAAAACGCACAAGCTACAATTCCAGCATATCTAAGTGTCAAGTAAGTACATTATGGATCAGTGATATATGAATCAAACTACACCAAGGCAAAGAATGGAACATGTATTGTATTATTATAAGAACATTAACAACTAACAATCAAAATAACAAAACAATTACCCGAATCATGGATATAGTGAAAACCCAAAGTCAAAGACTAATACGCAAAGTCAACCCAGAACAAACATCCTTAACAAAAGTAGAAATGCGTGAATATAGCGAAATCTTACCCTGTTGAAAGCAGGCTGGTAATCAGCTGGAGCTCCACCTTTGTCGCCACTGAAATCACCAGCAGGTCCTCTGGGCCCACTACGGTATCCATCCCTATCACCAAATCTTGGTCTGTCCCCATCACCCCTTGGAGGGCCACTGCAGATATTCACAAGTCAGAAAACACCAATTACATCACAATATCAGGAAAAAAAACGTAAACACGGAAGGGATTATGCATTTCATTAGGGCCACATAGACTTGACAAACAAAAGCTGTGGCGTCATTAAAAAAATAGAAGTCCTTAGACTTATGTCTATTACCAGAACACCCGGCAAAAAGTGCTTAATAGCTTATAGAAAGTTTAGACAGTTTTTTTGGCACAATAGGAATAAGCTCTTTGCAACAACTAGCACCACACCCCCTAAAAGAAGCTTAAAGGCTTATTGAAGGAATAAGAACACTTTTATTATGCAGAAAAAATGACCTCTTTTAAAAAAAGTGCATAAACTTAATACTATTACCAATACACCCGGTAAAAAGTGCTTAATAGCTTATAAAAAGTTTATATAGGGCTTTTATTGGCACAATAAGAATAAGCTCTGCGTGACAGGTTAGCCCAAACACCCCGTAAAAGAAGCGTAATAACTTATTGAAGGTTTAAGAAGAGATTTTTGGACGCAAAAGAAATAACCTTTTTTTAAAGGCCAGTCAAAATACCCCCATAAACTACAACAGTTCAAACACAAATAACTAAACAAACATTCGAACTATGCCTAAAAAAACGCTCATATGTGGTCGAAACCCCAAAAGCACATTAAAACAATTAAGTCAGTTGCTACATAAGCAAACCCTAAACACACCCTAATTATTCAAAACCAATTACTTCACTCATAAATAGCGAATACCATACCGTGGGCGATCACCAGGGCCACCCATAGGACGACCGAGTGGCTTAGCAGACTTCTTAAGAGTAGCAGGTACGATATCAGAAGGAAGATTCAAGTAAGTCCTCAAGAACTCAATCCCATCATTAGTTAAAAACCAGTAGTAATGCATCCAAGCAAATGTCTCCTTAACGTATTCCTTTGACTTAAAGCTTTGCATAAGCTTGATCACTTGCAAATTCGGCACATCGATTTCTGGATGTTTTGCCAAGTTGAAATCCTTCTTAGCGTAACAAACTCCCTCTGCATACACAAATCAAGCATATATCAATAACACTTGATAACATCAATGTCGTTCTATATGGCGTACGCTATGTTACAAGTAGGGGGTATAATCACATCACATGACTCAGTTTATAAATTCAAGCTTACTTAAACAATAGACACCCTTGCGCTCTGCTCATCTCAGTTATAGGTATTACTTATTAGAATATCAATAAACACAACATCACAGTCGAATGGTAAGTATATTTAGCATGAAAAGTATGTAAATATACACAAACAAAAATAAATAAATAGTTACAATATCTCAATAAGGCCCACGAGCTTTACGAGCCAAATACTAGGGTGTTTGATTGGCTTATATAGTCGGATTATGCTTAATTGGTTTTGAGCTTATGTGCTCACTTTTTGTGGCTTATTTTGAAAATTTTCAGCTTATGTAAGTTGTAATAGACATAAATAGACGAACATAAGCCGAAAAGTTTTCATAGAAATAAGCGAAAAAAGTGAGCCTATGAAATTTAAACCCAAAACTAAATAAGCCATAAGCCGGCTATATAAGCAGAAACAATATGACCTTATGAGCCAATCTGCTTACGGCTTATATTTCATAAGCTTAAATTTTACAAATTATTTTTAATCTTGTTGGCTTATATGCGTTAACTATGACATAACAAACTTATATAGCCGGCTTATGGCTTATTTGGTTCTGGGTGCTCACTTTTTGTGGCTAATTTTGAAACTTTCCAGCTTATATAAGTTTCAAAATAAATAGTGAGGCTATGAAACATAAGCCCAAAACCAAATAAGCCATAAGCTAGCTATATAAGCCGGAACAAACATTTTGACGTCTAGTCTCATTTACACCACTAGTTATGTTGGCAGCTAGTATAATAAAAAAAAATCTCTATTTAGGGGGTGTTTGTTTCGGCTTATGGGCTCATTTGATTTCGGCTTATATAACATAAGCCTCACTTTTCCGACTTATTTTCCTTAAAATAATGTTTATTACGACATGATGAAAACTTAATAGGCACATAAATCATCAAAATAAGCCAAGAAATGAAGCTTATGTTATATAACCGAAATGAAATAACTCATAATCTCACATATAAGACCAAACAAACACCCCCTTATACTGGTAATATAATGCAAGTAATATATAAAAACATAGATACAATAAATTAAGATAAAGAAGATGAAAAGAACAAGTGTAACCTTGGAAAGGTAATTGGATGGGCCTTACGGTCTAATCAGGGAGATAATCCTGAGAACGACAAAATATATAATAATAAAAATAAAGTTAACGAAAAAGGATATGCAGATTTTATAAATTTAGAAGAGAAGATTGTTTACCATGGCTGCAGGTTGTTGTTGTTTGAGAGAATGATAAAATGTTTTGCAGGCAAATAAACCCTACTACATGAGTACATATGTTTATGTTGTTTATGTGGGTGGATTATTTAAAAAGCCCATTTGGATATCTGGGCCGGGCATTAGGGAACTAGAATGTCCATTGTCCCTCCAAATTGTTCTTATTATGCTTTGGTTTCATTTTGTGTTTGGAAACAAGCAAGATTGCTCGCGCGTTGCTGCGGGGCATAATATTTTGCGAATCGATTTCGAATAAATATTGACTGGGAATGTGTATGGGCGTTGTGGTGGGGAAACTTCAACATTTTTTTATAAAATCTATCGTATGTAAGAAGGCATTGCAATATTTTGCTCGTTTTGAGTTCGTCAATTCTTCGAAATCCTTCCGAGCGGGACATTTTTTTTTCTAATGAATCGATTAAGAATGTGTGATATAATATTTGATACATAAAGTAATTTTAGTTAGTAAAAGACGAGGGAACCCGGCCGAAAATAGAGTAAAAGGTTGATAGGGAGTACGTTTTTTTAGTTTTTTTTTTTCTATTCAATTAAACACTTCACATTTCTTTTACATCAAAATAACTGTGCTAGTCGTATTGTCATCAGAGCGTCAATGTTATCTTGTACAATATTCAATTATGGCACTCTATGTGTACAATCATCGGAGTCGTAGTTGCGTGAGCCATATTCAGATATAAAAATTCTTAACGGGACAATCTTTCTCGGTATTTTTTAACTGAATAAATCGATAGATATAGTTTATATATGTGATAAACTAGCAGGGTTCCCGCTGCAATGCAGCGGCGGGTACCAATGTGACGAAATTTTTCGGTGAGCAAAGTTTATCCAATTAAACGCTTTTCTAACAATATTTGTACAAATTAATACTAGTTAAAATTTAAATCGCAATAACACTGCAAATAATTTCATATCCACAATTATTAAAACTTAGGCCATCAATACCACCACCTACAAACCGAAATATCTACACAACCATCATTTGAATATGCAATCTTAACTGTGGGTTTTTTATGGTTTCAATCTTTGTTGTTTAGTTTTTGATGATGTTTAAGTCGTTGGTTGGTGTTGCTAAAACTGAATCTTGATAACACCGGTGCAAAATATGTTGGTTTTGTTGGGTTATAAATTTAACCTGTTTTTGAGTTGATGGTTTTGTTGGTAAACCATTGTCCTTTTCTCGTGCTTTTATTTTCCGAATCTTGATTAGTGGTGATGATGGTTGTTGTACCGGCGCCAAAGGATTTTTTAGAGAGTGTGAAAGCATATTTCTAGAATATTAAAGGGATGTTACAAGTTTATAAAATTGAAAACATTTAATTTTCAGGATTGTTGTTACAAGTTTATAGAATTCAAGTTATTTAATTATCAGGCTGTTACAAAGATTATTTGACTTAATTTTGACTGTTATAAATACTGAATTAATTAGTATTATTACAGAACTTTTGAGTCAAATTGTAATGTCTTAGTGCATTGACTAAGACATGTATTAGCATGTAAATTGTATAAAGTTTTGTGTGTTTTATTAGTTTGTACAATGTGTATAATAACATGTACTTTTCATTGTAGGTGTGTTTTAAAAATTACATTAATTAGTAATGATTGTTTTAAGAATAACATTAAATGTGTTGACCAGTCAATAAGTATGTGTTGTGAATTGGTTAATTGTACAATGTGCATCGATCCGTGTATTACTTAATTTTTTTGCATTGAATGAAAAGAGGGATATGTGACAGAATTTTATTGTTTGCATAAAATGTTGTAAAACGTTCATAAGAATTTGTATTACTTAAAAAATTGCATTGAATGAGGAGAAAAATGTGTGTTAAAAATCATTTTGTTATTTTGTTGTTTGCATCAAATGTTGTACAGTAAGCATAAATAGTTGTATTACTTAATTTTTGACATTTAATGAGGAGAGAATGTTTAATTTGTGGTAAAATGTTGCATTTAAGGATTGTACATTATGCTTTATAACTTGGATTACGTAATTTGTTGGTTGCTTTTAACGATTGTACATTATGCTTTATAACTTGGATTACTTAATGTAATGGCCTTTTTAATGGCTTTTAAAAAGGGTGTCATGTTGTTTTCAGATTTTATTGGTTGCATTAAATGTTGTACAATGTGCATAAGAATTTGCACTAAATTTTTCAACATTCAAGATTAGGTGCTAAATGCTTTATAATGTAGTATAGATAAAGTTTATTATATAAAAAAGTAATAAATAGTTAAAAGTTGAGGGTCCGTTGTGTAACTTTTCTTTTGTTTCGCTATTTTAGGCTAGGAAGAGTTTTTTTTAGTTTGGGTCGATTTTTGGCTTACGGTTTCGGTGGTGTAAAACGACATCGTTTTATGCTGTTTTTAGTATATATAGTGATATGGTCAAATGTAGTACTCTACTTTGAGATAAGGGTGAGCATATGTCCAAGACCGGACTGGACCGACCAAGATCGAACCGGACCGAGGACCGAAATGGTCTATATTGCCGGACCGCGGACCGGACCGAAATGGTACGGTCCGAGTCGGTCCGGTCCTGGTCGGTCTTCGGTCCGGTCCGGTCCTACACGGCATTATCATCGGGTTTTTGGTCGGATCGGACCGGACCGAGGACCGAATTGGTCCAAAATTCCGGTCCGGTCCAATCGACGGTCCGGTATGCTCACCCCTACTTTGAGACATGTGATGAGGTTTTTCACCCGCGCTTACCTGTGGAGCGAGGTTTTATGTTATAGCCTAACTTTGCAACGAAACGATAACCCAATGACTAGTTCCATAGTGTCATTATTAAGGACTAACTTTGCAATGGAATGATAACTCAAGGACTATTTTCGTAGTGCAAAGTTAGTCATTAAGGAATAACTTTGCAAAGGACCGATAACTCAAATACTATTTCCATAAATTATTTCTTGATTTTTTTACGAAAATAGTCTTTAGCTTAGTGTTCCGTTACAAAGTTAGTCATTAAAGACTGATAACCCAAGGCCTATATCCGTAAATACTTTACCTTGGTATTGGTGAAAAAAACACGCTATCCGAAACAGTACTGATAAATGTTACTAGTACTATAAAGTTATAATATAATACACAATAATAAGTTTGGAGATAGGTGAATTCAATTTGTTGACTTTATATGTTATTATAGAATAACGAGTTGGAAAGTGACCCGCGCGTTGCGGCGAGGGCTAACATGTTAGAGCAGCATATGAGGAAAACATACAGATACATGAGGCGTAGTTCATATCTTTTTACATATGTAAATCTAAAGAAATGCAACTCCAAACACCCATTCGTAATGTTTCTGCGTCACCAACTTAGAAGTCTTTGGGAGAACAAATGTGACTAACAAAGTAAGTGGCTGTAGATTGTTATATACATTTAAACTTTGTTTATTAAATTTGTTAGTCTAAAAGCTAGTTGTTTGCTTAATAACATTTCATGTTTGATATACCATGATGTTTATTTATCTCTTGTTGGTCTAGTACAATGATAGTAAAGTTTCAAAAGCAATACTTGTTGGAATCAGGCGTAAGACCACCGGACGCCATCCTAAGCAACATGGTAGCCGGCCCATTGCACTTAAATCGTCCTAACGTCCCGTACCATTTTCAACTAGATTAAATAACAGCAGTAGTAAGATGAAAACATGATACAGTATTACAAATATATGAAAACTAGTTTCAAGGCCCGCCCGTTAGGCGGGGAGCTTTAAGGTATTGTTGGAATGAAGCAACATTTATATGTTGATACTTGTTCGTTATTGTTTTTTGTTGTTCCAGTTATTCTGTATCATTTAGATAAGTTATGGTTGATGTAATGTGGACAAATAAATATAATTAGCAAGAGAGTTTATAAGATAATATTATGAAAGATTGATGTAGCAAAGAATAATTATGATATAACATAGTATAATTTGTTATGAGCTAACGTAGTAATATAAAAAATAATTAATAGTATTTACGAAAATAGTCATTACAAAAAGACTAATGAAAAATGATTAAACTCAAAGTTGATGAAGAACTTCTTTAAAAACAACTTTTGTCGTGTAATTGCAATAATTGACATCTTTATCACAACATAACACCTTTATACCTTTCTTGATCTTTACTCTTGATACAACCACGTAGAGTTTTCCGTGCGAAAAAAGAGGTCATTCCAAATATAGACCAACCTTGGACAAAATTTGTTCTTGACTTTTTGCTAATTGTCATGGCAAAACAAAGTTATATATGGAATTGTCTCCTTTTTAGTTAAAAAGGCATTTTCTTATCCGATGGACTAATATTCATCCGAGGTATAGCGACAACTATGCCTACTTTACCATCTGATATAATTTTAGTCTCGATATTGTTTTTGCTCATTCTCAACCTCGTACCATTACAAAGCCCACCTATTTGGTCGATGTTGCGCGAACACATAACGGGAGCACCACTTCATAAGCTTCCTCAACAGGCGCAAACACATAACGGGAGCACCAATTCATAAGCTTCTGAACCGAAAACCGAATTTATATAAATATATATATTTTTTATATATTTATATATAAAAAAAGATAAATAAAAATTAATCCTAATATAGAAAACACTTTTTATGCTTGAAATGTTTTTTTCTAAATATTTATGTATTTTTTTTCTTTTTATAAAAAAATTCGGGTAATTCGGGTTAATCCGAAAACATAACCGAATTCAAATTCGGTTTTCAGTTCGTTTCAGTTGAATTCTAATTCGGTTTGGTTCGGTTTTCAGGTTCACCCAATTTTTTTTAACCGAACTAACTGAACCGAACAAACCGAATACGAAGCCGATCAACAATAACCCTTGTTCCTCTCAATTAATGTGAGCATAATATTCAGCTTATTTTTAAAAATCAAAGAGGTAAACTCAATGGTTTTCATATATGAATATTTATAAAAAAAACTGTTTGCTTCCCTCCCTGAACTATTAAGATTGTTAAATTAAATTGGTGCATAAGAATCCATTATGGGAAAAAATACATGTAAGAAGTTGTATGTAAATAATAATCTTCAATTCGCATTCTCCATAAGACACAACATGTATTGACAATGCATGTGTGTCAATTTCTCTGTTGCCCAACAGTCTAGTCATGTGGCCCTCCCATCACCAAAGCCTTCTTTGTCAGTGGAATGTATTATCTATATGGATTTGGGTCCTCTTTCATAGTTAACAATTCTGGACTTACCAAAATTATCTTGATTGTAAGTTAGGACTTTATTGTACACACCCAATTCGCAGATTACCTACTTTAGTTTCTTATTAAGGTTACGCTTTCACCAAACGTGCAACTTATCGATCCATATCTTCGAAGTTCCCATCTATTTATAAACTGTTAGCTGCTGCCCTGAAACATATCCTAGTACCTTTAGAACGTCAACTACGTGATAGATCCACAATACCATGTACTGAAATACCAAATTTTCTTTTTCAGATAAAAGAGAATTTCCCAATTCACTCAGCTGCATCTTTCATGCATTTAGGATTGTTAAAGATTAAACATGTGTAACTATATCATTTGCATATAACTTGTCGTTAAAAAAAGCTTTTTTTTAACTAATAGTCTAAGTCTGCTCTCAATATTTAAAAAGTTTCACTTGAATCTTTTTGATTAAGTAGATAATACTAACAAAACACTCATTACTTCATATGCTCTTTATAAGAAAAAGGTATGGTTGATATTTAAACATAAGGCTCTTAGAACACCACAACTTACTTTTGCAGCTTTTGCTAGCAATTAAGGTTTACTAAACTGAGCTGAGTCGTGAAAGTATAAACCAAATATATGGGATACAAAACAATTTGGACTACATGTCATTCACTCTGTGCATCTTTCATGCATTTAGGATTGTTAAAGATTAAACATGTGTAACTATATCATTTGCATATAACTTGTCGTTAAAAAAAGCTTTTATATCTAACTAAAGTTCTATGTCTGCTCCAATATTTAAAAAGTTTCACTTGAACTTTTGATTAAGTAATCATTATCAAAAACCTCATTACTTCATATGCACCTTTATAAGAAAAGGTATGGTTGAATTTAAACATAAGGCTCTAGAACACCACAACTACTTTTGCTTACCAATTAAAGTTTACAAAACTGAGCAGTCGGGAAAATATAAACCAAATATATGGGATACAAATCAATTTGGACTACCTTAGTCTAATGTGGCACTTTCTTGCTAGAATGTCCTCATTGTTCATGTGGATTACCCCCATCTCCGTAAGTCAAAAGTGAATAGTAAATACGGAGTAACAAAAGTTACAGTATTATCAACCTGTAAAATCAAAAAAAGCTTATTTCACTCTCCGATAACCATATACAACGGAATTAATTTCCAAACACCCAACAAAGCTTATCTGTTATATCATGTAATAACCATAAACAGTTATATTAACCAATTCCAAACACTAAGTTACTAAACCTATTTATTTGTTTATAGAATTAGATTTCATATAATATTTAGGACTAATCTCAAACTAAAGGGCTTATAGGAAGGCTATGCCTCAAGTAATCAACTGAAACTAAATAATTACAAAAAAGTCAAACCTACTTTAAAATTTAGAACTTTTTCTTTATATTTAATACCCAATTCCAAACGCCCTTTTCTTGATGATCACTGACTACAAATTTATGTGTCATTAAATGTTAGGTCGCTCACGTGCAGATGCAGTCTTTGTAGGAAGGAAACAGACCGGGTCGCTTTGGATTGACCCACAAGGCTATTTGGATGCGTAAAGTAACTGTATTAAATAAAATACAGTTTGTTCATGGAAGAAAGTGATTTAGTAGCTCAATGTCAAAATATTTTTTGGGTAACTTTAGACCCATTTGACCCATTCTCTTTTTGGTCTGTTTTACCTATTATATGTAATGCAAATCAACCCATTCGATAGTTAATGGGTTAAAAATGTCAGCTCTTTGCATCACAGGGGCCTTCTCTATACTTCTTTTTGTTTACTTGTGTGTTGGTCCATGACATTTCTCTAATTAATACAACACTTACGCTAATTGGAAAGAAAAATAAAATTGTCCAATCAATTCATCAAACAAAAGCACACTAACCTGGCATGAATCAATTTCTTCTTCTTTAGAATTGGCCTCTCTCATAATCATCTATGTTTACTAAAAGAACTTGTAAGGCGATAATGTGTTTCCGTAACTTATCTCAAAAAATTACCACATGGAACTTCAAATAGTATAGAGCTTTGACACATGCTCTTAAAATGCAGCCTTGTTATCATGCCACTTAAACCAACTTTTCGGTTATCAGCTCTGGTAGGCTGGAAATCACTCTTGGGTCACTGATTCTGTCCCCACCATAACGAACAAAAAAATATGTTTCAAGCTTACCCTACAATCCAAACAAAACAATATATACTACAGGTGAAAAAAATGTAAACTGAGCCATTTCTAGAACTTTGAGTTCCAGAAGACCAACCTTCCATTGGCCAATCCTACTTTAATAGTTCCAAAAGACCAACCCATTTATAGATAAACGGGAAAAAATTGCCCCATTACTTTAAATACAGATTTTTGCAATTAGAATCTATTTAGCAACACGTTGTACCATATGGTTAAAGCACCCTTTTT
>BQNB010157321.1:0-15164 GCA_026074375.1 Tanacetum coccineum | reverse complement strand
TTTGGTATTTTAAGTCCGTTTTTGGTTATTTTAGCTTGTTTTTAAAGGTAAAAGGTATGTGTATTTAAGCACATACCAACCCGCATAGTAATTCAAATGAAGTGCGTTTGGTTACCAGAAAGTATAGGTACACCAACTAGGAGTTCAGTCCCAAATAGATCTATTCACAGCATTCACGCTTACTCCGAAAAGTAATTAACGGTTCATGATAGTGGGGTCTTAATAGAAAAAGTAAGGACTTAGGCAATAATATAACAGGATAGCATACAGTTGGAAAAATACTCGTATTCATGATTTATAGCATGTATCCCCCTTACGGGTTTATGAAAACATTAGAAGATTTAAAATGCGAGGCTATGAACTTACCTTAACAGGGGAAATCTGATTGATGACAAAAGTATATAAAGTGAAAGTAACGGATTCATCACACAACCTGGGGTAATATGTCAAGTCTTAGTTTGATTGTTTATGTTTCACAACTTTACAGAGTTTAACATTTATATTTGATTTATTAGTTTATGAAGTTTTTGTATCACTATTGGGCATCATAATTCACGAGGTCATTGTAACTTTTTTTTTTTCTTTTCTTAGTAAACGTTTGAGGAGTCATGACACTTGAAACGAAATCCAGCAAACTTGTCAAACGTATACCCAAATGAAACTCCTCACATTGAATCTCCCTAGTAAGTGAATACGATAAAATTTTAAGTTCTTCAAAAGTTTGTCGAATGATAATTACTGTTAAATATATACGTAATTGTTTTACGAATGCGTCGATCGTTCTCGATTTAATAATGATAACTGTGTCGGTTTTAATTAAAATCGAGCTTATAATATTAATTATATTTTTTTATAATTTATATAAAAATATTATAATTCTTTATTTTTAAGTTTGCAAAAAATGACAATAATTATTACCCTTGTTTATATACTTTTACAAGTTAGTCCTTTATATATAAAGTATTTATAACTTAAAATCTTTAACTTTAGAACTTGAAAAAATAGGTCCTTATAGTTATAGCTTTAGAATAATGACATTTTCAACCCCTCTAGTTATAAATTTCAGAAATTTACGATATATACCCCCTATATATGAAAATATTTACAAATCAAGTCCAAAAATGCCATGCAAAGCTTATTTTACGGTTTCCAAATGATATTGCAGGTTATAGCTTATTAGAATTAGAAAAAAATTAAGATTTTTAACGTACAAAAGTTTTGAAAATGATTCGTTAGCTAGAAAATTCAAAACGGGTCATTTTTAGGGTTTTACCAAAAACACTTGGGTTTGAGGATTCAAGGCTTCAAACAAGAGTTCATATATGATCTTAAGGGTTATTATGGAAAATTCTATTACAGATTATAAGTATGGAACATGATTTTGAGCTTACTTGAGGTCTAAATGGGTCAAATGGGGTTTTCGGGTTTCGTTTACGCCTGTGTAACGACTTGAAGGGTTCCTTTATTTGATTCTTGGATCTATTCTGAGCTTTAAGGACTTCCACTTGATCGCTCTTTGTTCATTTAAGATTCCATTTGTGTGTATGATGAAATTTGAGGTGTGTTTGAATGAATGGGGGTGTTCGGCTTATATAGGGTTCGAATGACCCTTGGTGCCCAAGTTTGGGGTTTGATTAGTGTCAAGGCTAGGATAGATGATTCATGGGAGCTATAGTGATGAGTATTGATAGCTAGAGAGTTATGATTGAATGTTGGATGGTGTGTATGCAGTTTTCGGTACAATGGAGTGACAAGGAGGTGATAAGGCTAACTTGGTGGCCAAGGTGGTGATGGAGGTGCTTGTAAGGTGCTAGGGTGGCTGCTTGGTGACATGGTGTTGATGTCATAGAGGAACTAGGGTGCTTGGTTGGTTAAAATGACGTCAAAATAAAATAAAAAACAGGGGTGCGGGTTTTTTGGTTTTGGTTTCGGTTTGGATTTTAGGTTTTAAAATGTGGATTAGGGTTAGGATTAGGATAGATTAGGGTTTAGGATTAAGGTTAGTGTTTAGGAATTATGTTTTAGATGGACTTAGAGTTTTAGGTTTAGGGTTAGAAGTCATGCATTAAGTGCTGTATCCTTGTGCTAAGTGGTGGTAAGAAACTAAGTGATTTAGGGCGAGTTAAATAGACCTAGTTTGGTTTTCTTGCATTATTGATTTGTAATTAGGCTGTAGAAAGTTTCACTTGATTTAGGAGGGGAAAGATATTCAAATGTTGTGTATGTGTACTTGTACACATGTTTAGGGGCTGGCACATTCATTTTATTGTTTACATCTAAATATTATTAGGTTTGATATAAACGTTAACGTTTTACTGCTTGTTTTGATAATAACGTTTTGGAAAAGTAGTATAAATGGATAATGTACTTGGTAAAAAATGCTATTAAGATATTGACTTGAATTATTAGGATGTTTACATGATATAAACATAGATATAGATGGCATTGGTGGAGGTTGCGTGAGCTCGTTTACTTTAGAGATGCAAGTTACGTTGCATAATGAGATAAAGAAAAAATTTCCCTGTAAAAAGGTGGTATATATATAATAGATGGATATTACAGTGCATCTAATTTAATAGATGGATAATTACATTGATGAAAATTACGGGTTGTTATAGTCTCCCTCCCTTAAAAGAAATCTCGTCCCGAGATTTAGTTAGATGCCGGAGTGATGTTTGAAAACAGATGTGGATACTTGGCACGAATTTGATCTTCGCGTTCCCACGTAAATTATGGTCCTCTTTTAGAGTTCCATCTTACTTTGACTATAGGAATACGACTTTGTTTTAGTTGCTTGACTTCTCGATCCATGATCTCCACTGGTTTTTCCACAAAGTTGAGTTTGTCAATGAGTCAAAGCTCTTTCATTGGAATGACAAGGGATTCGTCAGATAAGCATTTCTTTAGATTTGTGAATACGTGGAATAGTCCTGTGGATTATTACTGAGCTATTCAGGAAGCACAAGTTTAGATCCATTAGGCACAATCCATTCAAGTTTTTGAACAGGTCCAAAGTACAGGGGGTTAAGCTTTCCTCGTTTTCCAATCGGATGACACCTTTCTCGAGTGACACTTCTTTAACATAAATGCCTCACTGAAATTCTAAAGGCTTTCGTCTTATATTGGCATAACTTCTCTGTCGGTCTCTTTCAGCTTGCAAGCGTTGTCGAATTTGCACAATTTTTTCAGTGGTTTCATGGATTATTTCTGGTCTTGTAAGTTGAACATCTCCAACTTCGGCCCAGCAAACAGGTGATCTGCACTTTCGACCATAAAGTGCCTCAAATGGTGTTGCCTTAATACTGGCATGGTAACTATTATTATAAGAAAATTCTACTAATGGTAAGTATTTTTCCTATTCTTTTCCAAAATCTATATCACAGGCTCGAAGCATGTCTTCAAGTGTTTGGATGGTCCTTTCACTTTGCCCATCAGTTTCGGGATGATATGTCGTACTCATGTCTAATTGAGTACCTAAAGCACTTTGTAATGATTGCCAGAATCTGGACGTGAAATGACTGTCACGATCCGAGATGATAGATATTGGCACTCCATGCCGGGAGACTATTTCCTTTATGTACAATCTTGTAAGGGTTTCCATACTATCTGTCTCTCGGGTAGGGATGAAATGTGCGGATTTGGTGAGGCGATCGACAATGACCCAGATTGTGTCATGTCCGTTTGATGTTTTGGGTAGTTTTGTAATGAAATCCATTGTTATTCTCTCCCACTTCCACATAGGAATCTTCGGTTGTACCAGTAAGCCGGATGGCTTCTGACATTCTGCCTTAACTCTAGAACATGTTAAACATTTGCCAACATATTCAGCGATGATTGCCTTCATGTTAGGCCACCAATAGAGTTTCTTTAGATCCTGATACATTCCTGTAAGAACCTGGTGTGAAGGAATACTTTGATTTATGGGACTCGTGCATGATCAAGTCTCTTAGATTACCAAAGAGTGGTAACCAACTTTGATTCTTAAGGCATCTGCTACAACATTTGCCTTTCCAGGATGGTAGCGAATTTCACAATCGTAATCTGCAAGCAATTCTAGCCAACGGCGTTGTCTCATGTTCAACTCTTTCTGATCAAGGATATGCTGAAGACTTTTATGATCAGTGAACACATTACATTTGGTGCCATACAGATAGTGTCTCCAAATTTTAAGTACGACATATGCTTTTAATTTCGAGATCATGGAGTGTATGTTTCTGCTTTCAGGCTATGTTGTCGGGATTGCACTATGCCAAATAACCTTCTCTCTTTGCATTAACACCGCTCCCAGACCTTGATGGGATGCATCACAGTAAACAACAAAATCGTCATTTCCTTCTGGTAATGCTAAGATTAGATCTTCACGTAGCTTCTGTTTAAGCAGTTGAAAAGCTGTCTTCGCGCCAGATATACTTCTTGTTTTTTTGGGTTAATTCAGTCAAAGTCTTTGCAATCTTCGAGAAATCTTTGATAAATCTCCGATAATAACCGGCAAGTCCTAAGAATTGACGTATTTCTGTGGGTGTAGTAGGAGATGTCCAATTCTTAACTGCTTCAATCTTTGCGGGGCATACATGAAGTCCTTGATTATCAATTAAGTGTCAAGAAATTGCACGATACGAATCTAGAAATCACACTTGGAGAACTTGGCATACAAACTTTCTTTCTTGAGTAATTCTAGGATTATTCTCAGGTGATTTGCATGCTCTTCTTTGTTACGAGAGTAGATGAGAATATCATCGATGAACACTATCACAAATTTATCCAAGTATGGTTTACACACATGATTCATGAGATCCATGAATACAGCAAGCGCGTTAGTTAAACCAAATGGCATCACTTGAACTTCATAGTATCCGTATCTTGTTCTGAAAGCAGTCTTGGGAATATCTTCATCCCTGACTCTCAGTTGATGATAGCCTGATCTTAAGTCAATCTTCGAGTAGACACTCGAACCTTGAAGTTGGTCAAATAAGTCTAACGATATCTTTACCGGTAGTTTATTCAACTCCGGTAAATCGATACACATCCTGAAAATTAGGGGAAATCCCCCCAATCTTTTTCTTTTGAACAATAAGACAGGGAGTCTCCACCCGGAGTAAGTACTTTTGTTGGATAAAACCTCGGTCTGCTAACTTCAGAAAGTTGCGTTTGTTAGTTCCTGCATTTCTGAAGGAGCTAATCTATAAGGTGCTCGGGCTACAGGTGCCGCTCCTGGGAATTAGATCGATTTAGATTCTACTTGACGAACGGAGGAAGGTACAGTTGATCTTCATGGAAAAACTTGGGAATCTCTGACTATGAGATATCTTCTAGTCTCTTTC
Source organism: Tanacetum coccineum (assembly GCA_026074375.1). NCBI lineage: Eukaryota > Viridiplantae > Streptophyta > Magnoliopsida > Asterales > Asteraceae > Tanacetum > Tanacetum coccineum. Next base: position 9,843 of record BQNB010157321.1, on the reverse strand, counting down.
TAGTCTGACTTCTATTACATACTCTGGTTTATGAAACTTGACAACCTCCGGGTTTTTTTCTTTCGGTTTTTATACAGGATATGAGATTTAGTGCGGGTTTTACTTTGGTCAATCGGATGATCATGTTTCACCGTTGATTTGGTGGTGGGGGTACTTTCTCGTCACAAATTAATTATAGCATTGATAACTTGGTTAACCAATCCATTGCAATGACGACGTCGTATCTTTCCGAGGTGTTCGGCATGAGATCAATTTCGATAGGTTGGTTTAGTACAAAGTCTGTTGTTGCTCCTGATAACGGTGTTTGTGCTTACTTGGGTTCGTTAGCCATTGTCGTGTTTGTAAAAGGGATCTATTGTTATGGGTGGTAGATTAGCATTGAGGCATGAGTTTATGGATTACAGAAACTTTTTTCGGAGCCTGTTTCATTTTTTACTCTAGCTTGTTGGGGGTGTTGGTGGATACTTACACATGTTAGACGTTCGGGTATTGGTGAGCATTCTTATCCCTCAGCATGTTGGCTCTTCCCTAGGCTTGTTTTGTTGGTGGTCTTTCGGCATTGATTTGCATAATGCCCTTTCTCTCTACAGGCATGGACAAGTAACTGTTCATTGGTTAGAAAGATTACTTTAGTGGCTGGCCTTGTTTTCTATAGTTCTTGGTCAGATGGCCCACCTTGTTACAAGTATTACACTTAACAATGCAAGGTCCTATGTGATGCAGAGTGCATTTCTTACACAAGGGATGGTTTCCAATATACCCATTGTTTTCAGTTGAGATAGAGGTATGTTAGTGACAGCATAAGACCTGAAGGTTTCCTGTCTTCTGTTTTGTGGTGGTTGGTGATTATTGTAGCGGTTGTTGGTGTTGGTGTTACGGTAGTTGTTGTTGTTGAAAGTTCTTCTGTCGTCAAACTTTTGTTTGTGATCACTTGATACTTGCATCGGAGTGTGCTTTGTTACCTGATCCATTAGCCTCTGGGCTATGTTAATGGCTTCCTCTAGAGTTTGAGGTTTAGAGGCAGAGTGGTGGTAACCATTCCTGAATACTTCGAGGGAATCCCCTAATGAATAACATCCCATTCTTTTTCTCAGATATCTGGCACCATAGTGGTACACAAGGTTCCAATTCCTGGAATCTCTCCTATGTCCTTGAGATCATTCCCTTCACAGTCAGGATGGTAAAATTCGTCTTCCATCTTCTGGACCTCAGTTCGAGGACAGTACTTCTTTATCAAAAGCTACTTGAATTCATCCCTAGGTATCTAGGTAAGCTTCTTCTGATCCTTTTTGGGATTGGGCAAAAGAATTCCCCAGATAGTGTTGCTTAAGTTTCATAGTACCAGTTTAGCAATCTTCACCGTGCAGTCTTGATACAGTTGTACGGGAAAATCACTGATTTTAGTTCGCTCAATACCATGCGAATAAGTCTAACAGGCCTCAATTCCCCCCCCGTACCTTTGAAGTTGATTGGACAGTTGGTTAGCTCATGAACTCTTTTTCGCTACTTTTTCTTGCTTACTGGAGCTTCTATTCGGTCTGGTGGTATATCAGTATTTGCTTGTTAGCGGCTTGTGTTCCAGGAGATGTGTGTAACCACTATCAGCAACTTTAGTTTCGTGATGGCCAGCCTGAGTATTGCTGGTGCTTCAGATGTTGACGTCTTTCTGGGAGGCATTCTATCAACATTTAGTCAACAACGTAATAAGAATGATATATAATTCTTTCCTTAAAATGCATAGGGTTCAAAAAATAAATATTGTTACGATGTGATAGCATAGATACTTATTTGATATGAATTCTAACAAGTATCTAACTTAGTAGTTTATTTTCTAGGGGTTATGGTAAAATTCATAATGATGAAGTCGGATATGAAATATAGAACACATGATGAATATAAAACGGGATCACCATTGTATTATATCATAAACAACTTACCTTTGTATTGTACATAGTCAAAATTTGACAAGTGTTGTTATTTATACCACACATCCCGTGGCTAGGTTCTATCAAAAGCTATAACTAGTATATAATCTAGTAGTCCTATGGTCCTTCCGGGTCTGTTCTTGAGTTTCATAGATTGCATCAGAAGACTTTCCTTGTCTGCCGGGTAGACCGAGCCTGGATATCTTCGTGATGATTAGTTCTAGTATTAGCAATCCTTGAGCGAGCTTGAGCAATCTTGCTGTATATTTCCCATATGCCTTTCTTTGTAGTTTAGCAATTTGAGTATGAGACTCTCGGAGTTCAGCTTCCAGTTGTCAAAAATATTGTTGTATGGTCACCCAGACATCTTAAGAGACTTCTGATTTTGTCTTCAATGTGTCAATGCTGGTCGAGAGAGAGTTTCATTAGGTATTCAAATTTCCTCATTTGCTCCTTCTCTGACATTCCAGACTTTGTCTTACGAGAGCTTTCTGCTATCTCATATTGCTAAAGGTAGGGCGATAGAAGTGAGGAGGTAATCAATCAAGACCTGTTTCTTAAGTGGCAATAATTCCTCAGGAAGAAAGAATTCTTGAGGATTAAACATTGGAGATAACATTGAAGATGGAGGCACCAATTGTTGGCGGTGGAATATGGTTGATTCTTTAGATAGTTTGCATGCATTGTACCTTACATATCGAGGGGTCATCATGAAAAAGTGAAAGAGTTGGTGAAGCTATTGGAACTAAACCAAATGAGTTATTTGAAGAGCTAGAATAAGTTTTTCCTGGTGAAGCTGGGACATAGTCTGGTGAAGCCGGGATATAATCCGGAAAGTTAGAGGAAAAAGCATCCTCAATATTAGAAGTAGGGTGGCTGGGAGAAGACATCGCTCTGTTAACAACCCAGTGGTAAATAACATAAGTTATTTATATAATAGTTATGTACTTTACATACTATTCCGGAAGATGTAGTGGCACGGAGGACTTTCTTGGATGGAAAAAGAAAAGTAGTTATAGTTTAGTCTCAATCTTGTTCTATATAAACATTGGCTTTGATAACCAAATCTTTAACACCCCCATTTTTTGACATTATAGCAGCGAAACGCTAATCTGGGGTCATTATTTCAATAGTACAACCGTATAATTATAGATAACGTCTTCCAAAGAGCATTTTTTAAAGATAAAAGTTATCATTCATTATTTCATAGAGTTTTACAAAAGAAGGTCCCAAAATCTACATGAAAAACATAAGTTTGAATGATAACAGTTTAGCCATCTTCAAGTCTGTGCCACTCCATGCCATAAGATGCTTAGTTACCTGAGATAAACATACTAAAAAGTCAACACAAAGGTTGAATGAAATTCATAGGTTTAAGTTAAACAGTTCGAATACAAGATTTAATAGGGGTTACGTTGTTTACACCCATAAATGTAATAATTGCAATGAGTACAATTATTATAGAAAACAGTATTATTCATTATTGCCCTAAGCTCATGACACCGAGACCTTGAGATAATCAATAATTACAAGAAGTTACCCCAACGGGTGCCTTTGCCAAACACCGCATAGTGATTCAAATGAAGTGTGTTTGGTTACAGAAAAGTATAGGTACACCAACGAGGAAGCTCAGTCCTAAATAGATCTATTCACAGCATTCGCGCTTACTCCGAAAAGTAATTAACGGTTCATGATAGTGGGGTCTTAATGGTCAAAAAATTAAGGACTTAGTCTATAATTATATGGATAGCATACAGTTGAAAAAAATAATGTTATTCTATGGTTTTTAGCATGTATCCCTAGGGTTTATGAAAACATTAGAAGATTTAAAATGCGAGGCTATGAACTCACCTTAACAGGGGAAATCTGATTGATGGCAAAAGTATATCAAGTGAAAGTAACGGCTTCGTCACACAACCTGGGGTAATATGTCAAGTCTTAGTTTGATTGTTTATGTATCACAACTTTACAGAGTTTAACATTTATATTTGATTTATTAGTTTATAGAAGTATTGTATCACTGTTCGGGCTATCATAATCTAGAGGCCATGTAGTATTGTTAGAGGAGTCAGGGCACTTTAAATCGTAAACCCAGCAAACTCGTCAAAACAAATACCCAAATGGAACCCCTCACATGAAATTCCCTAGTATTGTGATACGATAAGATTTTAAGTTTCTTTAAAAGTTAATCGATGATAAATTACGTTATTATATAACGTAATTGTTTTAGAATGTGTCGATCGTTGATTAATAACGATAATTATGTTGGGTTTTAATAAAATTAAGTTTTATAATATTAATATATATTTTTTTAATTTGTATAAAAATATTATATTTTATATTTTTAAGTTTGCAAAAATGGCAATATATACCCTTGGTTTATAAACTTTTACAAGTTTAGTCTTTTATATATAAAGTATATATAATTTAAACCTTTAACATTAGAATTTGGTAAAACAGGTCCTTATAGTTATAACTTTGAAATAATGACATTTTCAGCCCCTCTAGTTATAAATTTCAAAAAGTTACGATATATACCCCTATGCATGAAAATATTTGCAAATTAAGTCCAAAAAGCCATGCAAGCTTATTTTAGGGTTCCAAATGATATTTGCAGGTTATAGCTTATTAGAATAAGCTAAAATAAGATGTTCTAATGTAACAAAAGTTTAGAAAAAGGATTCGTTAGCTAGAAAATCAAAACGGGTCATTTTTAGGGTTTTAATAAAAAAACACATGGGTTTGAGGATTCAAGGCTTCAAACAAGAGTTTATATATGATCTTAAGAGTATTATGAATATTCTAATACAGATTATAAGCTTATTGAACAAGATTTTGAGCTTACTTGAGCTAAAATGGGTCGAAATGGGGTTTTCGGGTTCGTACGCCTAGTAACGACTTCAAGGGTTCCTTTCTCTTGATTCTTGGCTTCAATTATGATCTTAGGGACCTTCTACTTCTTCCTTGGCTGGGCTAGAACTCCATTTGAGTTTGTGATGAAGTTTTGAGGTGTGATTTGAAAGGGTTGCTTGGATTCGGTTTATATAGGGGTGAAAACCCTTGGTGCCCAAGTTTTCTTGTTCTTGATGGCTAAGGCTAAGGGTTATATATGTGATGACCCAGTGGAAGCTATAAATGATTCTTGGAAAGCTAGGAGAGTAGCTATGTCATGGTGGTGGGGTGTATGAGGGTTCCGGTTACATAGGGGTGACAAGAAAGGTAATAGAAGCCTTGGTGGCATAGGGAGGTGATGGTGGAGTGGTGCTTGTATAGGTGCTTGGCGTGGATGCTTGGTGACATGGTGGTGGATGTCATAGAGGTGCTTGGGTGCTTGCGTTGGGGTTGAAAATGGTCAAAATAAAATAAAAGGGGTGCCGGGTTTAATGAGGTCACAGGTTAGGGGTTTTATGGTTTTTTGATCAAGTTTGGTTTAGTTTTAGGGTAGTTTAGGGTTTAGGATTAAGGTTTAATGTTAATATTAGGGTTTAAGATTAGGTTTAAGGTTTAGGATTAGGTTTAAGGTTTAGGATTAAGGTTTAGGGTTTAGTTTTAGGTTTAAAATGAAATTAGGGTTTTAGGGTTTTATTTAGGGTTTAGGATTTTTAGATTAGGGTTTTAGGATGATTTAGGGTTAGAGTTAGGATTTAGGAGACATGCATTAAGTGCTTGTACAATTGTGCTAAAGTGGTGGTAAAGTTTATAAACCATGATTTAGGAGCTTAACATGGACCTAATTATGATGTTTAGGCATGATTTGCTTGTAACATTGTGCTTTAGAAAGTTGTAAACTTGATTTAGTGAGGGAAAAGATATTCAAATGTTATTGTATTGATAATTGTACACATGCTTTAGAGGTTTGCACTTTCATTTTATATGTATACATTTTATATAATTAGTTTTTGATTATAAAAACGTTAACGTTTAATGCTTGTTTTGAAATACGTTTTGTATAGTACGTTAAATGGTTAAATGTATTGGTAAAAATTTATATTAAATTATATGCTTTACATATTTAGGATGTTTACATGATATAAACATAGATAGAATTGGCATAGGTAGGTTGCGTGAGCTCGTTTACTTTAGAGATGCAAGTTACGTTGCATAATGAGATAAAGCAAAAATTTCCCTGTAAATAGATATATATATATATATATATATATAGATATATATATATATATATATATATATATATATATATATATATATATAATAGATGAATATTACAGTGCATCTAATTTAATAGATGGATAATTACATTGATGAAAATTACGGGTTGTTATATATGCCGACTACGCTAACTATTTAGCTAGCCGAGTACTGCCATTCTGATCCACACGCCAAGAGAAACAAAAGTTCTTTAACGATTTGAGGCATTATTTTTGGGATGAGCCATTCTTGTTCAAGCAATGTGCTGACTGAATTATACGAAGGTGCGTCGTCAGAGATGAGGCAGCACAAATTCTTCGACAATGTCATAGCGGCCCATCAGGAGGGCATCATGGTATCGCAACTACCGCAAGAAAAGTCTTTGAAGCCGGGTTCTACTGGCCAAATATCTTCCGCGACGCACGTAGGTTGGTCCAAGTTTGCGATGCATGTCAAAGAGCCGGCAATATCTCCTCGAGAGATGAAACACCTCAAAAGTATATACAAGTCTGCGAAATATTTGATGTTTGGGGAATAGACTTCATGGGACCTTTCCCTTCATCAAATGGAAACAAATACATCCTAGTAGCTATCGACTACGTGTCAAAGTGGGTGGAGGCTCAAGCCTTTCCCACCAATGATGCTCGGAACGTAGTGAACTTCCTCAAGAAACTATTCGCACGATTTGGAATACCAAAGGCCCTCATTAGTGACAGGGGTACTCATTTCTGTAACTACCAAATGGAGCGAGCAATGAAAAGGTATGGAGTAATCCACCGATTCTCCACCGCATACCATCCTCAAACAAACGGGCAGGTCAAAAATACGAACCGGGCAATAAAGCGCATTTTTGAGAAAACCATCGAAAGCAACAGGAAAGAGTGGTCCCACAAATTAGATGATGCGTTATGAGCATTCCGAACGGCCTTTAAAACCCCTTTGGGAACAACCCCATTCAGAATAATCTATGGCAAGGCATGCCATCTTCCGGTCAAACTCGAGCACAAAGCCTACTGGGCAATTAAGAACTGCAACATGGACCTTACGAAAGCTGGAGCAAATCGGTTCTTACAAATTAATGAGCTGGATGAAATGAGGCTCGATGCTTATGAATCCTCCATCTCCTATAAGGAAAGAACAAAAAGATGGCACGATAAACGGATAAAAACACCGATTAACTATGAAAAAGGCGATAAGATACTTCTCTTCAATTCACGTTTAAGGCTATTCCCCGGGAAGCTAAAGTCAAGATGGTACGGTCATTTTGGTACAAGCACCGACCTGAAAAATGAAGAAAACAAAAAACAAAACAAAGAAAAAACGGCGTGATACTTTAAGCTTTACGATGAGGATGGGAATGAATTCATTGTAAATAAACAACGGGTGAAACCATACCAAAAGGATGTGTTGGAAGCTGATAAACATGACGATATCACACTAGATGATGAAGGAGAAGTCACGTAAGGACGTGTGACTTCGAGTCTAGCTACAAGACTCATAAATAAAGAAAAGCGCTTTTTGGGAGGCAACCCAATATTTACTTTCCCGCATTTAGGAGTGTCTTGTGTTTTATTCTTTATTGTTTGTTTTATAATGTTTGAATCATTTTGTAATCATGCTTTGTTTGTTTGTAACTTCGTCTTATCTACAATCAAAGGTATTTTGCATAAAATAAGTGTAGGGGGATATATCCGGTTTATAAGAACCAGATTCAAACATTTAAAATAAATTGTTTAGATTAATTCGCGTCAGTTTCGAGTCATATGATTGTAATGATTAATTCCAGGTTTTTATGCAGTGTTTTCTACAGATATAACTAATAAAATTGCGTGCAGGAAATTTCTCATTAAAAACGAAGAGGAAATCTTCACAGTGCGTGGAGACGGCGTCGGGATTAAACCCGACGGCGTCGCGTCTCCAGCAATGTGAAGATTCGAGATTTTTCAAGTATTTTTGAAAAATAAAATGTGCAATATTTAAAATCTGTAATTTTGTTGTAAACCTGCAGAAACCTATAATTATATCATCGCTTTCATCCTATCTTTACTGCTTTCATAGAGTCAAAACCCTAAACTCTCGTTGTATATATCATATCCCGCCGATTTTACGCTTGGTGTAGTTGTCTTTGTCTTTGATTTACAGGTTATATTTAACGAGATAAAGCTTGGAAGTTCTTAGGAAGTTTCATTAGACAACTCTTGGAGGACGATCTAATCAGTTATCACATGTTTCTTCTCCATTATTAAGCAAACCAGGGGAGTACTAGTTTCTTTTACTTGTTTTCTTTTCCATTTATTTGTTTTGACGGGTACTTTTAAGAACATTGGGAACAATGTTCAACTTAAGTGTAGGGGGAAAATAAGCCTTAGAAACTATTCCTTCATTTGCCATTTGGTTGTTCTTTAAAATGATGGGTAATATATCGAAACATAGCATAAAAGGTAATTTTGACCCAAATTTAAAAAAATTATGACACACATCGACGAAAACCGAGTATTAATAGCGTCTTAAGGATAAGAATGTATATGACTAGCACAAAAAACCCTCAGAATTCCACCCCAAAAATATGAGGTTCGCCCTTAGATCTATAAGAATTTGGGTATCTATTTTTGATACCCAAGATAGTTTATACCTTTACCTTTCTCGAGTTAAGGTTTGAATGTAGTCATATGTGTCTATTCCGTCGTTACGGATGTGTATGTATGGTATTTGTCGCCTTTTTTGGAGCATTAGTATCGGTATTAAATTATATGAGTATACTGATAGTATATTAAATTCTAGAACGTGTTTTTGTGATGCATCCCGAGACCGCATAGTGAGTATTAGGATTTGCTAGAAAAGAGGCACTAAGATTAACCTATGTTTTATACCTGTAATTGTAATGATGGTCACACCGATCATATAACTATCCCACACCCTTGCCATGCACTCATTTTTAGTGCAGGATACCCCTAGTACAACCCTTCAAGCCTATCCTTTTTATAGTTCTCGTAATTTTTTTGTTAAACCAGACTATTAATGAAGAGCATTGTTACCCTCGAACCAATTGTTACATCCAAATCACCTTAGCCTACCTTATATGTACTCACTTTAGTACATTATTATTTTAACCCAAGTTAATTATTAAGTACACGGTTGTTAAGTCCTTATCCTTGTAAATATTATTTTGGGATGATTGAGATTCATGGTAGTATTCATCTTATGAAGAATTAGGGAAGAAGTAATTTATTACCCCCAATAGAGCTCAAAAAGCACCATGTTATGTTGATCCACCTCAATTAGGGTCATTAGTTAGATTGTAAATATCGAGTATGTAAAAGCTTAAGTGTGGGGGTGCATCTATAAACCCCCATGATGTATTATATGTTTAAGCAATGATAGAGCAAAAGTGAACAAAAAAGTGAAAATAAAATGTGCGGGCTGCCATTTTCTTATGTTTATGTTAATCATAGAGTCAAGAAAAGAAAAATAATGAGATTGATGTAGAGTTGTGTAAAGTTTGTATATCTTTGTCCAAGTCTTAGCTTAGCAACCAAATTAGCGTGTATTCTTATAAATAATTAGCTAACCATTTCACCTCGAATTCACCCAAAGCCACCCAAATATATCCCATTCGTTTTTGTTTCCGTTAATGTTATCTTACACCTACACCCCATAAACCTCTTTGACAATAATGACTAGTACTTGCGCCTAGCGATGGAGGTTTTGATCCTTTACCAAGCCTCTGGTAATTTATATGCTATGACAGGTAATGAGTGTTGATTTTCCATTT
>BQNB010157320.1:0-15164 GCA_026074375.1 Tanacetum coccineum | reverse complement strand
AGTTAAGCCCGAAGCGTATCCTAGACACAGACTTAGAAGGACAATATTTATGTAACTATGATTCTAGATGTATAAATTACAATATGAAGAGCTATCTCAGACTCTTAGCCTACGCCCAAACAACACCGAAGTTGCAGCGCATTAAATATGTAGGGCTAGACCTAGTTGAATGATAGGTCGCATACTTAAGCACGTAAACGAATATAAATTGATAAACATAAACAACAATCAATGATAAATTAAGCAATCGAGATAAACAAACTAAACATTAGATCTTCATAAACATGGCTGATACCTAAAGGTATCAGCCGATAGTCATTGTAAGAATACACACGGTTTGATATATGAATGATTAAAATAGAGAAACCTCAATCGAACACGTATTCGGTTGCGCGAAGATTACAAGAGTTTTCCTATGATCTTGAGGCTCTTTTCTAACCTTCTATGCTCTTCTGACCGTCTCTTGGTCGACTTGGTAGTTTAGGGATTCACTTGCATACCTAAAACTGAGTTTTGGGTCGTCTATTTATAGGGTCTGGAAATAGGTCGATACGCCGTGTCAAGCGATATGGGATACGGCGTATTGGGGATTTCTTGGAGTAAGGACTACGTTTAATATCTTCTAGAATATTTTATTACTTTAAATTGAATACGGCGTATGGTCTCCTCCTGGATACGGCGTATTGGATCTTGTATCTATGTGGTTTCTTGTGAAGTGCAAGCACATATATACTATATCTTCTTGATGGATATGGCGTATTGATGTAAAACCAGTTGGTTCTTCTTCATTGACCAAAGTATTATATACGGCATATTCTTCAAAGTCAGGCAATGGTCTTTTGATTCGTCAAAGTCTTGGATACGTCGTATAGGTCTAGAATAATACGATGTATTTGCTGTCAGATCAGTAGACTTTCTCAAACTCTTTATTTATGCTCCAAAATGCGTGCCTTTTAGCTAATCTTCACCAAGTACTTCATAATTACTGTATTCTAAATAACAATACGATTAGCAATAATCTTTGCAATGATTATATAAATGGGTTACTTACATCGGATAAATGATGCTATAAAATAGGATGATTATTTGATGTCTTTTCAATGGCGTAATTACTTGTACCTTTATGCCGTTAACCTGCCGTTTGAAGATTGACGACGCTATCCTAGTCAGCCATTACGGAGTAATATGTACGTCTAGAGTTACGTAGTAACAATTTTAAGATACGAAAAGAAGCCCACATCACATGATTTACAACGTTAACCATACACAAAGGGTTACGATGGAACAAGTTTTGAATATTATAATAAAGCCCTTATTCGCTAATTTGGAATTCAACCTTCTACCACTACATCCAAGGGTGAACCCAAGCTTCCATAGGGTCGAGAAAGCCATCTAAAGTCCTAGGGAGAAATCACTTTACTTACTTTGTATTTATCATTCATAAACAACTTTTGTAAGAATTATGTGCTTTCGATAAATGAATTCCTCTATTATTTCTTATTATTTCGTTATCATGAGTGGCTAAGCACTTCTAGTGCTGGCCTAGTTATGTAATTGCTATTGTTATGATTTATATTTCCTGTTTGATTATTGTTTTATTAGATATTCTTATAGCTTGTCATACATCCCTGCATTTTGGCAATATTAAAAGGTAGTTTTGATCTTGTTAGTCCTTTTATTAAGCAAACCTTTAAACTTAGGATTACCAAGGTACTAGGATAAGTTGGCATCTATCCCTAGTGTAAGAATCGATCCGATTACCGCCTTAATTACTCTAAATACTTTAAAAAGCATAGGAATTCTTTTAGAGAGGGTTAATAATCTATTTAGGTTATAGAAAAGTCTTTTGGATGGTTGGTACTTAATAGCTACGACCAGGATACCTTAACATCGAGGCTTTCAAGAAATTGGGATCTTTGGAAGTATAGGACAGACCACGAACGTCAATTCGGATATGTTGATATTAGAACACTAATGAAACGATACTTAGACATTGCACTAGGAAACATGTCATAAACAGTAGTAATGAAATAACTAGGTTAGCATGCTTTTCTCCTTATAGTCTTCTTCTCAATTTACTTTTACGCATTTATTTTCCTATCTTAATTCTCAAACAATTCAAACCATTTTTAAACCTGTGACATTTCAAATTATAATTAATCTAAACTTAGCTCTTAGGACGACCTCAGATTTACCAATCCTACATTACATACGACCGGGTTCTCTGCCCGTTAGTGCATGTAGACATCGGTGAACGAGTTTTATAAATTTAAAACTTGTTAAATAATATCTTTAAAAGAAAATATGCATCAGTAAGCTGACAGCAATGAGCAAAAATCTCACTTACCCGCCTAAACGACGGGCAAACACTCGAACGTGAGAGCAAGGGATCACCCACCCAACAGGTTGACGAGCTCTAGGGCTATATAAGCTCTTCACTACTCCTACAGAAAGGACTCTCTTTTTGTCAGGAGGAAATTCAAAAAAAAGATGGAAAAAATGCCCCTTTCTTTCTTTGGTGCCTGGATCGCTATCTTACTTGCAGTAGTGCTGGTTTTTATTTGAGCTTCTCTTTTCCTTTCATCGAGCATAATAATTCGAATCGGCTTTTTGTCATAATATTAATTTGCCTAAAGTGTTATCCCTTATCATGTTGGCATCAGATGTCGGTGGCTGTTACGTTCTTATTGGGTATTATTTGATGGCTCTAGTCGGCTCTTGTAGCTCTATGTGGGCCTATCGGATGGTTGGTATCTCACTTTATAAGTGTTAGGGATGGCATAGTTCATTAGTGCTTTCCCAAGGATGTCCGTGCGTGTTAACCCAAAACCAGATTTTGAGTATTTTATCACAAGAATGTCAATAGATAGTTTGACTACGACTTTTATAAGTTTGAATGTGTTAAATGATTTGTTAGTCAAACCCGAAAGTCAAACCATTAGTCAAAGTACATGTAATATGGAAGTAGAAAGTATAATGTCTCACATATAAGTGAGAATAATTCTTAAGGGATCATTATTGCCAATTGACTAAAGATACAACTAGCTAGTACTAGTGATATCCTAGACAAACAAAAGACTTTCCTACATGTTCTAGAGAGTGGTGGTGTGTAGTGGGATTCCAAGTAGAGAAAAGAACAAGCTCAACTTTGATGATCAGATGATGAAGGATTAAGTGTCTTATGCAAGCCTACCTTCATATCTAGTGTCCCCATGAAGTAAGTAACCTTTTAATTGAGTTGAATTATGAATTAAGGAGTTAGGGTTTATGTACCCAATTTGGGAATTTTGGGTAAAAGGTATTTCAAAGTAAACTAATGAGGTTATAGTAATTATTGGTTAAATTATACTGATCAAAGTTAGTATAATTGGAGCTTTTCATTATATGATCTAGATACGATCATATGATGATTAAGAATGATGAAGGGTATGTTATTTGTTATAGTATTGTTTTATATAATGTTGGTTTGTGATGATTATTGTTTAGGAAAACAAGATTTGAATGATGTTGAGGATGATTAATAAACTTAGCTTGGATTCAAGGTAAGTAACTTAGGTTATGATGTGTATAATATTGATGTCATCATTTATGTAATTGTGAATGAAGGTGTGAGTGCTTTAAAGGATTAACTTAGTAAATATGAAATGAGTAGAGAATCGAATAGTTGGATAAGTGTATGTTAGTCTTTAGTTATAGACTAACTGAGGTATATGTGTTGGATTTGTTATGTGCTTGATGTTTGTTATAGTATGTTATAGTTTATGTGAGTAAAGATAAATGATTGTCATAGTGTTTTAGATGCATACGTGGAATGGTTATAGTTTTCAGATTACTTTGTGGATGATCACGAGGCATGTATGATTGATTGATATATTATATATGTTCTAATTGGGTACTTACTAAGCGTTCCGCTTACCATTTAATTGTTGACGTTTTTGTAGGTTATAATGATGCAAGGGAGGTAATGAATTAAGGCCTATTGGTTATAGGCTAGAAAGATTGGAAGTGCATTGGATTATGCATAAGAGCTTAGTACTAGGTGTCGACCTCAATCAATGTTGAACCCCTAAGTGTCGAAGTTAAAGTGGGTTAAAGTCATTAGTTATAGATGTGTGTTAAAGTATTTGTAAACGGGTAAAAATGAGGTGTTTGGCAAACCCCGTAAGGTATGTGTTCATGGGTCATTTAGACCATGAATGTTTATGAAAATTATCTATGATGTTATGTTAATGAATTCTGGATGTTTTGGTGTTAATTCGAGTTATAGAAGTCGTTTTTCGAAAAATGTGTAAAGTATTGTTTCTGAACAACTTTTGATATATGGGAATAAAGACATATGCTTTTGAGCGCATATAGGTGTATGCCTATCACAAAAGTTTCTAACCAAACCAAAAAGCCATATGCTTTTGAGCATACGGGTGTATGCCTGTCACAAAACTTTTTGAGCAAACCATACGGTTGTATGCCCAAAAGCATAAAGTCGTATAGTACTCTTCCAGATTTTGATTGTTTTGCTTATTTTGTTTAAAATGAACCGTAAGTCGTTAGAGGTCGTGCCACCCACCATTTTAAAGATAATTGAGTCTACTTTCATTAAAACTACTTTCGAGGTCTGATTATTAATAGTTTTTTGTCAGTGTATTAAAGAGTATAAGAAGGTCCGTTATAATCAAGTCGTTTGCGCGAAAAGTTTTAAATTTTGGTTAATTTTAGTGAAATCGGGAAAGGGGCATTTGAGTACGTGCTCTCCCGTCTTTAGTCTTTCTCGGCGTCAACCGCAAATACTTTGATTTTGGAGCATGAAAACTCAAATAATGCATTTATGAAGCATTTGAGTAAGAGAATGTATAATGAAGCGCGTTTCATCAAATTTCTCTTTATATTTTCTTACATATAAAATATGTACATATACATTTTTATCATATGTTTTTTAAGTGACTATTTTGTCTTCAAGTAAAAGTATAATTCGTCCACATCTTATCTATTTTATATATGTGGGAATATTTTAGCTACATTTTTGTGTAGTTAATTGGCTATAATTTGTGATAAAAATTGTGGGTCCCTGAGTTATTTTGTGAGTCTCTGTGTTCTTTATGCGGGTCTCTGAATTATTTTTAGTGTATTTTTGGTGGTGAATTATAGCCACTTGGCTACAATAATTTTACCCAAGTTATCCCATATATATATTGTGTTTTAATAAAAGTGAGTAGTGTTGTTGTGAAGGTTAGAGGGATGGGTGTCATGGCAAAACTCACTCGCCAATCCTAGGTAGCAATTGCTATTTCATTGCCATTCACTTGCCACTTGCTCGCCGATTGCATTCTCGTTGGTTAACCGGCAAAGAAAACGACAAAAGGTAGTTTTATCTTTTCTTTTCTTTTTTTATTGATTTATAAATGGGGTGTTGTGAGGGAATGAGGTATTTTAATTTATAAAATTGTGGGTGGGTGAGGCCCAAATGGCAAGAGTTATGATATGTTATGAGGGTGTGGTATTTTGAAATGTTGTGTTGAAATGATGTAGCAGTGATGTGACACTGCGTAGGACCCAAATAACATGACTATTTTAGCCATGATACCTTATGCTTTTAGCGCGAAAAAAGCACGATTTGATCCTAATACTTTTTGTAACCCTTGGAAACTGAAATTTAAGATAATATAAGTTGGTATACCATGCGTGCCCTCTAGCAACTATGTTGATGCTGATTTGATTCATTATAGTTCAACAATTTTTTTTTCTCAAATACACACAACCATACAATTTTATGTAGATGTCTGAAAAGAACTCTTGGGTTTTAAAATAATTGCTTTTGTTTGACTTTTAATGTCTTTCTTTTTCAAATTTAATTTTAATTTTTTATTTATATAACGCTTGATGAATATTATAACAATGAAAATATAATTAAAAACAATCCATTTATATATTTTGTATCAAATGTTATATAATGCAAACAAAAATATTTAATGTCAAAATAAAAAATAAAAAAACTTTACAAATAAAAGAGGACAATACATGGTCAGAAAAGCTTCCATGTTTTTATGTATTGAAATGTTTGAGTATTACCCCTCATATTTCTATTATTGTAAGTTGTTTATTTGATAACTTGTGAGAAATATCCAAACGTGAAATGGATGTGAATGAAATCTTCAAACCTGCGTACCTACTCCCCATGAGTATTTTTAAAAGATATTTGATTATATTTTAGACAGATACAAAAATGTATCTTTCAGTCTTCAAACGATTTTTAGTTAACTATATAAATGTATGCTTCAATCTTCAAACGATTTCTAGTTAGAGCTATTTTTATGTTTGCCCCAAAAGATTTTTGTGTATGCATCTTTTGCTTCAAAAAATAGTGTGTTCCTCAAATGTCCCAAAGCGACATAATTAAAAATTATTAAAAGTACAACAAAAAAATATTTTTTGTACTTTTTTGTACTTTAAAATTGTACTTTTAATAATTTTTAATTAAGTCGCTCTGGTACAACTACAGCCCTTGGTTAATTTGTTTATAGAAAAGATTATGGATATCTTAGGAAAGTATTGTAGCGACTAGGACTCCTTGGTGTATAAAGGAGGTCCTAAGGCATAAAGTTATATTATAACTAGACGTATAATTCATCCAGCTTCTAGTCTTTGTTGTAAACATTAATACTTAAGACGTATTCGTATTCCTATTATCATTAATAATATTGGAGCTTATTTGTTGAATTTATGTTCATTGAATTACTGTTTCAATTAATATCTTTCCTTAATATTAAGATTAGATTCTGCATAATCTTTTCATATATTCAAACTACAATTGTCTACTATAGAGTGTGTTAGATTTTATCTAATATAAACTAACCTAACATGCTTAGAATTCGATCTATTGCAGTGTCGGGTATCGACATGTGTATCAGAGCTTGTTAAGAAGTTCAGTGAATAAGATGAACCAGGTTCTTGTGAAAAAGATATAGATTCAAGATTCTCAAACATGGTGGCTGCATTCAAACGTTTCTGCACACATAAACCTGGTGAGTATGAGATATGGAGGATGAGGATTGAATAATATATCCAGATGATAGACTATGCACTGTGGGAAGTTATAGAGAATGGTGCAACCTTTCCAAAAATATAAATTGTGGAAGGGGTTATGACAGAGTTGCCTATTACAAGTGTTGAAGAAAAGGCTTAGAGAAGATTAAAGGTGAAAGCTAGAAGTACTTTAATGATGGGCATTCCCAATGAACATCAGTTAAAGTTTAACTCTATAAAGGATGCTAAGAAGTTGCTAGAAGCTGTTGAAAAAAGATTTAGTGGGAATGCAGCTACTAAAAAGACTCAAAGGAATCTCTTAAAGCAACAATATGAAAACTTCACTGCTCCAAGCTCAGAGATGCTTGATTAAAATTTTGATAGGCCTTAAAAGCTTGTGAGTCAGTTGGAGCTTTTGAATGAAAAGCTTTCACAAGAAGATGTTAATCAAAAGTTATTAAGAAGTTTGTCACCTGAGTGGAACACACATGCTGTTGTGTGAAGGAATAAAAATGATTTGGATACAACGAGCCTGGGTGATCTCTACAACAACCTCAAGGTGTATGAACCAGAAGTTTATGGGATGTCTAGCTCAAATTCAAGCACACAGAACATGGCTTTTGTGTCCTCTTCAAATAACAACACTAGCAACACTAATGAAGCAGTTAATACTGCTCATGGAGTTTCTACTGCTAGCACTCAAGTTAATGCTGCTAACTCTACAAATATTGATAACTTGAGTGATGCTATTATTTGTGCATTCTTTGCTAGTCAACCAAATAGTCCTCAACTTGTACACAAGGACTTGCAACAAATCCATCCAGATGACATGGAAGAGATGGATTTGAGATGGCAAATGGCCATGTTGACTATTAGGGCTAAAAGGTTTTTGAAGAATACAGGAAGAAGCTTACTGTTAATGGCAATGCGACTATTGGTTTTGATAAGTCTAAAGTGGAGTGCTACAACTGCCACAAGAGGGGACATTTTGCTAGAGAGTGCAGAGCTCAAAGAAATCAAGACAACAAGAACAAGTAAAGCTCAAGAAGGAGTGTGCCTGTGGAAACACCTACTTCTACAGCTTTGGTGTCATGTGATGGTCTTGGTGGATATGACTAGATTAATCAGGCAGAGGAAGGGCCTAATTATTCACTCATGGCTTACTCATCTTCAAGTCCTGAATCAAAGGTATCCAATGATTCTATTTGTTTAAAATCTTGTTTGGAAACTGCTAAACTTCTTAAATGTTAAAATGATCAACTATTAAAAGATTTAAAGAAATCTGAGTTAATGGTTCTAGGTTATAAGATAGGTTTAGAGTCAGTGGAAGAAAAACTTAAAGTTTATAAAGCAAACGAGTCTATTTATTTACAAGATATTAAGGGCTTAAAATTTGAAATTCATATAGGAGAAATAGCTATTAGAGAGTGTAGGAAGAAGCTTGAAATAGTTCAAAAAGAAAAAGATGGAATTAAACTTAATGTAGATAAATTTGATCATGCATCTAAAAGTTTAAACAAGCTCATAGAGAGTCAGATAGTTGACAATTGCAAGAAAGGTTTAGGCTATGAAAATTATAATGCAGTTCCACCTCCTTACACAGGAAATTTCATGCCTCCAACACCTGACTTGTCTTTTACTGGTTTAGATGAATTTGTTAATGAGCCTGTAGTTGAGAACTGTAAAGCTATGTCTAGTAAAGAAGAGCCTAAGGCAGTTAGGAAGAATGATGATGCCCCAATTATTGAAGAATGGGTGTCAGATGATGAGGAAGAGGATGAGTCTCAGCCTAAAACTAAAAAGAAAACAGTTAGGCCTAGTATTGTTAAGAAAGAGTTTATCAAATCTAAACAACAAGAAAAAACTACTAGGAAAACTGTTAAAGAAGTTGAGCAGCATAGGCAAAACACTCACAGTCCAAGAGGCAATCAAAAAAATTAGAACAATATGATGTCTCAAAATCTAGGAAGCAATTTTGAGATGTTTAATAATGCCTGTTATGTGTGTGGAAGCTTTGATCATTTGCAGGTTGATTGCAATTACCATCAAAAATAGTTTCTAAATCAAAGGATGGTAAAACTTGTTTGGAACAATGCTCAAAGGACGAATCATCAAAACTTTGCTAAAAAGACTCACCCTTGTGATAAAAAGAACTTAGTTCCAAGAGCAGTACTAATAAAGTCTGGCTTAGTATCAATTAATACTACTAGACAAAATATTTCTAAAACAGCAGTATTGGTTAATACTACTAGACAAGTTAATACTGCTCACTCAAAAACAACAGTGAATGCTGCTAGACCAATGTCATATCTTTCTAAAATAGCACATTCAAGTGTTAAGAAGCCCATTCATAAGAACACAATATTTTAAAACAGTAATATTAATCAAATGGTTAATACTGTTAAGGGTAAAAAATTTAATACTGCTAGGCCAAAAGCAGTATTTAATGCTGTTAAGGGAAATAATTTTCAAAAGCAATATTAATGCTTTTAAGGGAAATAATTTTAATGCAGTTAAGGCCTCAGCTTGTTGGGTTTGGAAACCAGAGCATAAAGTTTTAGACCATGTTTCTAAACACAACAGTGCATTAATCACCCTAAAAAGTGATTATATTGATGCACAAGGCATATCTAAATAAGTGATGGCTTGGGTCCCCAAAAGAAACTGATTTTCTTACCTAATGTGCAGGGCAATCCATAAATAGATGTTATCCCATGTATTTAATCCATTACACAACAATAATTATACCAAGATGCTAGAAAATGAGAAGAAATCTTAGAGAGAGAAAGTAGAGAGAGAAAGATGGAATATTAGATTAGAGAGAGTAAGGAGGATTACAAGTGTGTGAAAATTGTAACCAACACCCTTCACCAAGTGAGGTGAAGGGATATTTATACCCTAGCCTTCTAGTTGGCTTATGGGCTTGAAACTTGGGCCGGGCTTGGCATAACTTGGGCTTTGAGCCCGAAACACGGACAATATTAGATTACAATCCAAGCCCGTTGAACCCGACTAGCCTATTACTTAACAAGACTAATTACGACTAATAAGACCGATAACATTCTTGTTCGACTTATATAAAATTAAGGCTAACAAATTGCAATAATACTGCAAATGTTCAAAACTTCCACATACATAGAAGGCTTTATTAAACATCTCAAAATCACTTGCTAGTTTTTGAGACATCATATTATTCTAATTTCTTTGAGTGCCTCTAGGTCTATGAGTGTTTTACCTAGGATGCTCATCATTTTTTACAGTTTTCCTAGCAGTCTTTTCTTGTTTAGATTTAACAAACTCTTTCTTAACAATGCTAGGCCTAACTGTTTTCTTTCTAATCTTAGGTAGAGACTCATCCCTCTCTTCATCTTCTGAAACCCAGTCTTCAATAATTAGGGCATCATCTTTCTTCCTTACTGCTTTAGGCTTTTAATCACTAGACTTAGCTTCAACTATAGGTTTATTAGCAAACTCTTCTAATCCATTAAAAGACAAGTCAGATTTTGGAGGCGTGGAATTTCCTGTAAAGGGAGGTGGAACAGCATTATAACTTTCATACCTAAACCTTTCTTGCAGTTGTCTACAATCTCACAGTCTATGAGTTTGTTCAAACTTTTAGATGCATTTTCAAGTTTTTCTACATTGAGTTAAATGGCATCTTTTTCCTTTTGAGCTTTTTTAAGCTTCTTCCTAAGCTCTCCAATAGCTGTATCTTTCATTAGAATTTCAACCTTTAAGACCTTAATATCTTCTAAATAGAAAAACTCATTTTTCATAACGAATTCAAGTCTTTATTTTACTGACTGTAAACCTGCCTTACAACCTAAAACCATTAATTTAGACCTTTTTAAATCTTTTAATAGTTGTTCATTCTGTGATTTAAGAAGTTCTATAGTTTCTAGACAAGATTTTAAACAAGTAGAGTCATTGGATACCTTTAAGTCAGAACTTGAAGATGAGTAAGCCATGAGTACAAAATTTGTTCCTTTTTCTGCTTGATCACTCCAATCATAACCACCAAGACCATCACATGATACCAAAGCTGAGGAAGTAGGTATTTCTACAGGCACACTCCTTCTTGAGCTTTCCTTATACTTGTTATCTTGATATCTTGGAGCTCTGCACTCTCTAGCAAAATGTCCCCTCTTATGGCAGTTGTAGCACTTCACTTTGGACATATCAAATCTAATGGTCTCATTGCTATTAACATTCAGCTTCCTTCCTATTTTCTTTAAGAACCTTTTAGCCCTCATAGTCAACATGGCCATCTGCCATCTCAAATCCATCTCTTCAATATCATCTGGATGAATTTGTTCCAAGTCCTCATGTGCAAGTTGAGGACTATTTGGTTGACTAGCCAGGAATGCACAAATAACAACATCACTCAAGTTATCAATATTTGTAGAGTTAGCATCATTAACTTGAGTGCTAGCAGTAGAAACTTTATGAGCAATATTAACTTCTTGATTAGTGCTGCTAGAGTTATTATTTGATGAGGACATAAAAGCCATATTTTGTGTGCTTGAATTTGAGCTGGACATCCCTTTGACTTCTGGTTCATACACCTTAAGGTTGTTTTAGAGATCATCTATGCTTAATGTATCTAGATCTACTTTATTCCTCCACACAACAGCATATGTGTTCCATTCTGGTGACAAACTTCTTAGTAGCTTTTGATTTACACTTCCTGTAAAAGTTTTTCACCTAAAAGCTCTAATTGACAGCTTTTGAAGCCTATCAAAGGTTTGATCAAGCATCTCTGAACTTGGAGCAGTAAAGTTTTCATATTGCTGTTTTAATAGAGTTCTTTGAGTCTTCTTTGTAGCAGCATTCCCTCTAAATCTCTTTTCAATGGCTTCCAGCAACTGCTTGGCATCCTTGATAGAGTTTAACTTTAACTGTTGTTCATTAGGAATGCCTATCATTAAAGTACTTCTGGCTTTTACCACCAATCATCTTTTAGCCTTGTCTTCAGCACTTGTAATAGGCACCAATTTTGAAACACCTTCCACAACTTGTGTTTTTGGCAAGGTTGCACCATTCTTTATTACTTCCCACAGTGCATAGTCCATCATCTATATGTACTGCTCAATTCTTATCCTTTAAATCTTAAACTCACCAGGTTTGAGCATGGGAACCTTGGATGCAGCCACCATATGTGCAGACTCTTGATTAATATCTTCTTGTTGAAAGATCTTGTGGAGTTTATTAAAAACTCCTTAGATCGTTTAAGCTCATATTGTTTAGATCTATATCTAGGAAAAATAACAATGAACAAAAAATAATGCATAGAGGAAATAGCATAATGAATAAAGTTATTTCAATAAGGTTTTTCATTCATATGTTTTCCCTATTACCCCAACTATAACTTGGGGTTACTAACTACTAACTACTAACTAAACGTGTACAGACACACGTTTACTATTCGACTCTCATCAGTCGACTATGCTATGGATGGATACCAAAAACTATATGTCTATGATCTCTTTATATATGGAGAGATCATGACTTACAAAGGAAGTAAACATTAAGATAAACATTAAACAAGTAAATCTTTTAAACTTTAAGCATTATCTTCTGTTATCTTCTATCTGAATAAGGAGAACTTTTAGAATCTTCAAAATCTTCCATCTTTTGAAGTATTCCAATCTTTGCGTTTCAGTCCCTTTTGTTTCATTCTTTTATTTATTTTGTCCCATCAAATCCAGAATCCCAATAATCTTCCCCTATTTAATGATGACAAAACAAACAAAGTTGCGTACGAACTTCCCCTTAAATAGAGAAGTTGAGATGTAATCATCTCTCTAAATGAAACAAAATTTTCTTAATTCATACTTCCTTTGTAACATGCCACACCAAGGATCTATAAGTTGCAACATGTTAATATTTCTTCCCCTTTTTGTCATAATCTAATAGGGGACATATGAGTATAAGCAACTTTATTTTCAACCATTGTAAACCAATATCACACTTCTAATCTAAGCCTTCCAACTTCTCAAATTACCTACCATTAAGCACCATAAGAAAAATGAACTTGAGCAGTAGAAACTCACACTAACAGTAGTAACAAAGACTAGCAGTAGTAAAAACCTTTACCTCAATGTCACATGTAAATGGTTAAACATTTTAACAATAAGCTTCTCCTGAAACCCATATGTTAACAATTTATTAAATCTTCAAATTCTGTAGGCTTTATGTAATGATTACTAATGAAGAAAACTAAGTATAACAAACTTGATGTAGAAGTAAAATAACCCAAACTTGTGTCTTATGTCTTGTACTATCCATGTGACTCCAAACTTATAAATAAATCTGTAAAATATAAGTAGATCGCAACCTCTTGAAAATGTGAGCATTGAACACCATAAGTTAGATCACACACCTTTTCTAGATTTGTCAAGTCTTTGTCACATCGTTTCTAAGCACGAACAAGTTATCATTAAAGTGTAACACCCACTTTAAGATATGATAAAAACACAAACCCAAATAATTCTACTTCATCTTCAAATAGGTGATAAACAATCATCATTGTAATCAATTAATCAATAAATCCTAAAAATAATAGCCATTTAACAATTTAAGTGAATCTTCTCCTTAAACCAAGAAGTAGTAACCAATAGTAGAAAACTTCTTCTATTGGCAGTATTAAACATACGAGCAGCACTAACCTTGGTTTAAGTCCAACAGTTATAACTGCTAACCCTAGCAATATTAACTTCTTTTTGTGTGTTATTCGATATCTAACAACACTAACAGTATAAACTTCTTTCTCGGATAACGTTCACAGCATAAACATCTTTGAACAACAAAAACTTACTCGAACAACATTAAGTTATAAAACAACTTTAACTATGAACACGAATCAAGCAGTAGTAATGATCTTTGAGTATAAACAACTTTAATATTCCAACTGTGACAACCCGAGATTTTCCGTTCAACAAGTTAGCCGTTTCCGTGTAGTAATTTGAATTTTTAAATGTTTCGTTTAGCTTTGCCGTTTAACCGGAAAGTTGTTTCGTTGTTATCTGAGAATAGTCTCCGGGAGCGAACCGGGACACCAAACGTTGTAGTATTTTGGCAATATCCGCGTTTTTATGTTTTTAAGCAATGTTTAAAATTTCATAATTTTTGGTGATACCGTTACTCGTTTCGTTACTTGCGTTATCCGTGTTTTACCTAAACTATAAGCTTAAGCATACAAGACTTGGAAATTAAATCATTTTGAGAGCACTAGCAACAAGTATTATAAAAATGAAATGGTCCCCCCCATCTCTCTTGGCATTTTCGGTGCAACCAACACCATATCAACTTGGTGGACAAGTTTAAATTCAAATGTGCATAAGACAAACTTGTATCACATGATTTTTCCTAGCTAGAACCTCATTGGAGGATCATTTTGGTCCCCCCTCCCATTCTTGTCCCTATGTTCGGTACACACACACACACACTATAGTGTGTGAAGTAAACTTTGTGTTATAAATCCATTTCATATTCATTTGTTCATTCACAACTCACACACTTTGCATTTGAGCTCTCTTTCTCTCTTGTTCATCCTAAAACCCACGAAAAACCCAACATATATACAAATCCATATATTTTTCATCTTTGATCAAAAACACTTGAAGATTTATTGAAGGTTTGATCATTTGTATCATCCGGGTATTTGTTAAACAACATTTGGGTTGTTATAAATCTTTGTTCATCATCCAAATCTTCTAGTTTTTGTAAGTCTTCAAATACTCAAACAACTTGTACTTTTATACTTCTCATGATGCATACATACTAGTTGTACAATTTATTTTGTAAAAACAAAGGTTTAAAAACTACATAAACCCTAAAAGGGTAGGCATATATTTCGAAATACATAAGAATAAATATAAGGAAATGATAGTTTTGTGATCGTGGTTATTTTCGTGTAATAAAAATGATATGCTATAGTTCATTTTGTTCGGCTTATGTTTAAAAAGCTTGTGGAAAGCTTATTTAATTATTTTGAGCTTATTAGGGCTTATGTATATATTTCGGCCCAAATGAAAAGCCAAGAAGGAATTATTGTTTAGCTTATTTTGTTTTGACATATATTTTGTTAGCTTATTTTCTAGCTTTTTGTAAAAGGACAAATGATAAACTTATTCGGCTCAATAAAT
>BQNB010157319.1:0-15165 GCA_026074375.1 Tanacetum coccineum | reverse complement strand
GATCCGGTGTTAAATGCGGAGCACTTGGTTGAAGTCTGGAATTTGGAGTTTTTGATTTGGAAGTTTTCTTGTTTTTGTTAAACATGATGAGTTTTTGAATTGAGAAAAGTTTTTTGAATTGTTGTTTGAATGTGTGATAAAATTTTTGAAGTGAGTAGGTATTTATTGTGTTAAATTATTTAAAATTTTAAAATTAAAAAGTTTTTTTATATAGAAACAAAAAATCAGACCCGACAGTTAGTCGCTCTGACGACCCTCATACCATTCGATCTCCGGTTGTATCGGTCGCGACCGACCACCCTACTATGGGGGCGACCGGCTGCGATCGACGGCGACCGAGTCGGTCGTCCGGCCCATAGTGGGCAGCCTGACAAAGTTTATCCATACGACACTAACCGTAAAGGAGTTCTTGTCATAAGTACAAATCTTGTGAAAGTTTATCCTGACAAAGTTTATCCAGCATCATTGTCGTGTACGTCCATATATTCGAGAAGTTGTTGTCGTAAGCACAAATCTTGATATACAAAAGAATCATTACCCTCTTGACTTCACAAACCGTAAGGGAATTGAAGCAAGAATCAAGAATACTTAGTATAATCAAGGTCTTGTGAATGAATGTCATCGAAGAACTTTAAATATTTTGCTTAGACTATTGAAGTAATCTTTGTCTTGGAATAAGCACAAAAATACCGGAGAAGTTTGATTACATCTCAACCTTTAACTTTTTGGCTAACGTACCAACAACCTCGTATTCTGTCGGCTATTGTAGTGATCACTTGGTGAAGTAAACCCGATATTCCAAACTTGAAACTGAAGTAAAATCCCCCAAATTTGTTACTTAATCTTGCACTACTGTTGATTGAAGAACGGTGCAGAAGAAAATCTCTAAGTACCTTATACCCAACATCAAAAGTATAAGAAGTACAACACCTCTTGAAATTATCCACATCGACATCTGCGTGTGACACTGAGTACTACAATGTAACTCCTTTAAGTGATAGTTATCCAGGTCTTCATCCAACCACCCCTTGACTTCTGGAAACTAGATAATTCAAGTCTTAATCATAACTGTATACGTTCAAGCAAGTCATCAATCGATAGAAAATAGAAGAAAGTCTCGATGATGAAATAAGTAGACGCCTCTGTGAAATTCAACTTTAATCGCAAATAAGGGATACCAAATCAACTTCGTAATCACTTGTCATCGTAATCCGAATCTCTAGCCGTTTTGTCGTTTAAGTGAATCTTTTCAGGATCGTTTTGGGATTAAGTGTTGTTGTTTGTGTGGTGTGTTGTTATGGTTGATTGTGTCTTATGAGTCTCGATTCTTGATTGTGGTGTTTGTTTGTTGTTCTTGTTTTGATTATAATATTCCCAAATTCGGTCATATGCCCAAAGTCGGTCACATGCCCACCTGATGCGCGGATCGACCTTCGCGGTAAGGTCGAAAACGCAATGTCTTTAGTCAAAACGCAATGAAACCTCTAATCAAAACGCAACTATCTTGATCAAAACGCAATGAATAAAAAATTGGGCAGAGTAACGTTTAGTCAAAACGCAATGATGTCTTCAAAACGCAACCTGCAATCAAAACGCAATGAACTTGAATCAAAACGCAATGACTTGGTCAAAACGCAACGATTTTGATCAAAACGCAACGAGTCTTGGTCAAAACGCAATGATTCTAATGACAACAAATCTGCAACAAGTCTTGGTCCAAAACGCCATTGGACAAAACGCAAACCAACTTGGTCAAAACAACAACAATTGTTGGTCAAAACGCAGCGAATGTTGAGAATCAAAACGCAATGACACCGATCAAAACGCAATACTTTAGTCAAAACGCAATGAATCTAGTCAAAACGCAACGACGAACACTTCTTCAGATCTGTCAAAACGCGCCCAAGGAAAAAATCCTATCAAACTTTCTTGTAAGCTACGAATGATGTTAAAAACCAAAAAACTTTTCTTTTAAAAAAAAAGTAATGATGCAGGAATGAACTAGCCCAAAAGTACCAAATCTTTAAACTTTTAACCACAAACAAAGATCAAAATCTGATTTTTTCTTCTTGGCCATTTGTGGTTCTACCACCAAAAAAAATAAACAAACCAAGCCACGAATTTGATCTTGTTTAACCACAATAATCAGTAGATAAACAACACGGATTCCCCCTATGCTCTGGTGCCAATTGTTAACACGATTCACCCTTATAACACAAGATCCGGAGGCTTGGTAAAATGGAAAAGAAAAGTATCCATATTATTAGAAAGAAAAGATGAGATGGGAAGAGTGTGTGTGTTTGTTGAGAGAAAAGAAGGAGAAACACACACACACACTTTTACAAAAGTGAGCTTCACCCCTCCATGGAAGTATGGAGGGGGTATTTATAGTCCTAGTGACACACAACTATCGTAGCTTGTCATTATTAGTCCCTATGTGTCACGCTATAAATAAACTAATGTAATTCCGTGTTTGTCACCATATTTTAAGGCTAACAGATACGTATATTATATATTATATATATATATTTTAAAGAGTGAATTTTCCTTAGGGAATTTTCTTAATTGCTCTTGTTGAGATATATTATATTATATAGTGTATATTATCCGACGTATCACTCACCACCACCACCATCACTTTCACTAAACTAAACATACTCCATGTTTAGCCATTTTTAAATAATTGTCAACCAAACCTTTTACAAGCAAGTCCTATGAAATTCTAGGAATGATAGGATCTTTGTAGTTTAATTCTATGTATGTTGTACTAATATGCTTCAAGCATATTATTTCTAATTGGTGTATGCATATGGTTTGTGTATATAGCACAATTAATAATTTGATATAATGGACAATTTAGTCTTATGTTTAAATATGCATTTGTTTTTCTTCTTTTTTTGGTTTGGTTTGAATTTTTTCATATCCATAAAAGTTGAAGCCTAGTTGAATATATTTATATGTGATTTGGTAAGCTTACACAAATAACTTGACACCTGTTTAAGACATTATCAAACCATTTTTAAATAATTTTTTTCCTCCTTTTTGCTACATGTTAGAAATAGGTTGTCTTTGTTCTCTAACTTGTTTTTTTTGAGTCAAATTACCATACTCATCCTTGGGTGCCTCTCGAACGAGGGGGAGTACAGCATCAAAGGGCAGCATTTAATCCGTCGGTCTTACCAACCATTCATCACAAAGCCTTTTTTGATTCTACAAAAAAGGGGAGAAATGAAAATATCTCATTTAAAATACTTGTTTAAAACTAAATTTTTATTTAATGCGTTTTAGAATTTTGTAATCATCAAAATAGGGATATTGTTGATAGAAATAATGGCCTAAAAACCTATTATTAATATTTTTCGATCTCCACTCTGTGTTTTGATGAATTCACAAATGTAAAAATGTAAAAAACAATTAATAAAAAATTAATTGTAAACAATTAATTAAAGTAAATTTTCATTTCGAAAATTTAAAATCACTTAAAGGAATGAATAAACAAATGCTTAATTTATTTATGATGAAAGGATTTTTTAACACAAAACTCAACACTTTTTTTATAAAAATGACAAAACATATCAATATCTTTTTACAAAACATGTGTTTTAGATTAAAAAGAAATGTTTTTAATTTAAATAAATATTTTGAGATTCAAAAATTTCTACCCCAAAAACGGCTAAAAATGGTTCTAAGAACACCCTCTTCTTCTATTTCCTTAAATATTTCTTCCGATCTCTTCGCATCCGTTTACACCAATGTACTCCGCCATTCTTCCGTTAGTGGATATTATGGTACCCCAGAAAAGACCAAAAAGGGAGCGTCAGGCTTTACTTGGGCGGCCCCTTTAATTATAATGGCGAACCCTGAATTTTAAGGGGACCGACAACACCCTAATAAAGAGGACCGGGCCACAAGTGTTATATTGTCACAGCTTGCTATAAATACTAGGAACTAATCCTCACTGATTTCCCTCACCTTTTGCACACACATTTCTTTCTGTTCTAAATCATTTATACACTCCTTTCCTTTCTTGATCATTTAATCATAAAGCATTGTGTTCCAAGTGAATCCAAGCTTAATTCCTTAAGTGCTAGAGAAGAATACTTTTATCATTCAAATCAAGAAGTGTTTATAGTATATTTGTAATAGTAGTTGTGTATTTGTGGTATATCATGTAAATCATTGTGTATATTGTGAAGGTGCGTATCGTTAGTTAGGTTACGAATATGTAGATAGTTGTAATCATTGTAAGTATAGTTAGATCGGGGAGATCTTAGTAAGAGTGATAGATTGGTGTGATCGGAAGTAGTGACTTGGTGAAGTGAAGTTGGTCAAAAGTGAAGATGTGAAGGTGAAGAGAAGTTGGTGTAGTTAACCCAATGTGATTTGTGTCGTGAAGTGGGTGTTGTGTTGTGATAGAATTGGTTCTACCTTAGGATAGAACTGACATTTTTCTCGCATAGTGTCTAAAAATTGGTGTAAGCTAATTCGTGTAACGGTTTTCTCCGCCTAAAGAGAGTTTGTTGACATAGTGAAGATAACTCTCGAGTTTGGTGCTCGGGGAGTGGAGTATGACGAAGAGGTGCTTCGTTATCCGAAACCACTATAAATCCTTGTGTTGTGGTTTTTGATCCTTCTCTTCAAACTCTTATCTCTTTGTCTTTTCATATTTACTTGTCATTTTCACACCCCCAAACGGGGCCTTGGAGGAAATAACTGTCCTTGGAGTGACGTCATAAATATACATCACACAAAACAAGGGAACAACCACTAATGGACAGTTTTTGAAAATCACAAATTGTTTGGATTTATTAAAAAAGGATAAGTCATACAAGATTTGACATGAAATTTAATACTTGCGGAAGCATAATTAACTTTCAAAAAGACAACAGTATGAATAATAATAAGTCTCTTTTGAAAGATGATATCATTTTGGTCACGTAGACTCCACATAGCACATCAGAGAATTAAGTTCCAAAGCTAAGTACCTTAGAAAACAGTGCTTAAAACTTACATAAAGTTTTGGTGAATTCATAGGTTTTTATTCAATACGAAATTAGTGTGGACCACAAGTTTATCAAAACGTATGTAACATTATAACCAGATACAATTTCACATAAAAAAGGTATTTTACATTTCCACTAAGCTCATACACTAAAGCTAATAACGAAGATATCAAGTACATTGCAATAAAAGGCCTATGCCCTCCATGTGTCCGACCAAAAGACCACCTAACTAGTTTCGACATGACATATACCTTAGTCTTTGGAAAACTTGAACTAAGTAAGTGCTACTTACCCCGATAGGATAATTAGTCCCAATAGACTATTTTATTCACGTCGCTCCAAACCGTCCCCGGACAAGAAATTAACATTTCATGATAATTCGAGCAATGGTGGTCTAAACGCTACTTAGGCAACACGTAAACCAGGAAATCTCACGTATGATACTGTGTCCATTTTAAAAACCAGTAAAGTTTCTCACCCTAAGTTTAAAAAAGAATAAAACATTTATTAAAACGAGTAAAAAGTGGGGCTAGAAACTCACCATCATAGTCGATGAAATGAAAGGGTAACTTCTATGAATATTAGGATCACGAAAAAATCGGAAACGAATGACGGTAACAAACGCAACCTAAGATAATATATGTTTTGACATAGAAATCGGATATGGAAGATATGGAATTGTATGATACTTTATGAGAAAAGAACATTTGTAAATGTCCCTTATAATTTGAAACGTTAGTGATCGGTTTTGAGGTTAAAGGGTATATATATATATATATATATATATTATTATATATATATTATATAATATATATAAATATATATAAAAAAATATAATGTCAATTTAATAATCGTCAAGTAAAATATATTAATACATACAATATATATTGTTCGGGCCATTTTAACCCAATAATCCCAAATAAGAATTAAAAACTTAATAATAATGTTATTTTTTTTTTTCTTTCTATCTTTATTAGCACACATCCCGGTAGGTCACCCAATAGCAGTCGCTTCTCTCACACGATCACGGCATAATCTGTCGGTAATTAAATTATATCAGTATGTAGAAAATATAAATATGTATTTTAATGTATTTATATAAGTTAAGTATATATTATTTATCGTTTATAAATAATATGTTTTTCGAAAAAGTTTTATAAAGATATATTTTCACAATTTAATCTAAGTATATAATTCTTACAAAATTTCGACATTACCCGTTCATGTTTTCCAAAGTCATAGACTTTAATAAAAACTCACTTTCAATTTACATTTCACAAGTTCGATCAATAAAAACTCTTTATAACTAGTCCGATAAGCAAAAAGGTATTAAAAAGTCCTTGATTCATCAATAGCTAACATAAAGCTCTTAATAAGCCAAAATAAACATAACCCAGCCGTAAGCTTATGAGTTAAGCTCGCGGTTTCGTGGCCTTTTTGATGAGGGACGTGCTTTAAAAGCCCCGTATGCAATCTATGGCATATTTTGTTAAGACAAATAAGCTTAACGTCTTGTCCTTTCAAAAATAAGCCGAATCAAATAAGCTCGAACAAAACATCCCCTTCGTTTTCCTTATTGGGTCGAACCAATAATAAGCCCAATAAGCCCGAATAAGATCAAATAAGCTTTCTGAAAAGCTTATTTAAATAAGCCGAATATAATAAGCCATAAGTTACCATTTTTATTATATAAAAATAACCACAATCACAAAACTATGATTTCTGAAGGTCCTGATAAACTGAATGGATTTTTGCAGCCTATAAAGGATGATAGCCAAGATGTATAAATACAAACGACTATGTAGAAACAATGACTATGAATACTATGTGTTAATGCGGAATCTTAACACAGGTTACTAATAAGAACAATGAACAACTGAATAACAACATTATAAAGTGTTATTGATGGAATACATATTGCTAACTATGATATATATTTGGCTAAACTTCTGTGTTCAAATATATTCAACACACTGCCTAAGCCTCTGCCAAAAGTGATCCTTTTATATACTAAGGATAACCCAAAATGGCCTTACCAAAACTTTCTAAAATATCTCAAAATATATTATTTACATATCTTCTCAAAACGGTACTAACTAACTTTCTACCAACGGTACTAAACTAACAACAGTACTTAATACTGTTGTTACTGTCGGTACAAAATATAACTGTTGGAACTAAACTTATTTGTACTGCGGTACTGAAGTAAGAAAACAATATCCCTAAGCAATACCTCCCTTAAACATGAATAGTTAAACATATTTTAAACTTCATGTATCTCAATCCTTATAAGCTTCTTTTAACTCACAAGGATTGTATCCAGAACATCTTTATCATTTCTTAATCTTGTACACTCATCCTTCATTAGCACAACCTTGTCCTTTTCAGCAAATTCAACAACATCTTTTTCAGCTACTCATCAACATCTTGTTACCTACCATCCCAACAGTTGGCTTTGTAGTTTTTGGCAAACTACCAGCCCTTAACGGATTTGATGTTCCTTAACCATAGCCATTTGCTCCTGTGATAGATTAACTCTTCATTCCTAAGAAATATGTGAGTTAATTACCATACAGTTTTTTGGAAAACTATCAACCATCCAAACCAACGTGATTTGATTTTTCATTACCAAATACCCGTTTGTGGTTTGGACAAGCCAATGCTTCATTGTCATAACATGGTGCATTGATAAACCATAGTAGTTTTTAGCAAACTATAGCCATCAAAGATTTGAGTAGTCTATTACCGTAAGAACTGTTTGATCACTACTAGCCAACTCTTCAACCAAGAAGCCAGGTGAGTTGATTTAACCCCTATAATTTTTGGTAAATTGTAAACCATAAACGGATTTGATAAGTCTTTACCTCAAGCCATTTGCTTGTGGACTAGCCAACTTTTATGCTTGTTAAGCATGGTGAATTGATAACCATTTGTTGTGTGGAGGTTAGCCACATCAATCCCTTCTCACTTTCCATCCTCTTAATCATTAGATTCCTAAATCAGCAATGTAACCTCTAGATAAAATCCGTATCATATTCCAATGGCCAAAGTACAAATTGTTAGGTGGGTATTTCAAATATTTTTCTTTTATTTTTTTTTTTTATACATTTTTTTTTCTTATATTTTACTTTATTGTTAAGACTTTTTCTTTTATTATTTTTTTTTTTACTAATTTGCTTAAAGTTTTTTTTTTAAGATTTGGTCATTAATAATGATATTATTTAGTTAGTAATTAATATTACTTATTTTTTATACCTTCTTCAGGATTCCATTTTAGCTTTAGCATTTGCACCAGAAAAGTCCTTTTTCAAAGGATACTTTCTTCCACTATAACATGTGAACGACTAATCCCTCATCAGTCATCAAAAAGTGTGTACCCCTGAAAACTGGTGCAGTCTTCTAGACTGACTATATTCCATTCATCTGTGAGTTCCAATAACTCCATCCCCCCCTTTTTTTCATCTGGATTGAACAAAACTATCAAATCTCCCCAAGAACTTTATCAAAACCATCAGGGAATCTTATCTTGATATAATTTCATCACAAGTTTATATACAGCATCAAGTTCTTCTCAGTAAATACAAAAAGCGACTCTCATCAATGTACAAGGTATCTCTTTTAGACCAATAATTTCATCTTAACACATTCATATTAATCTCTTCTGATCTCATAGATACATCAAACCAAGGTTTAGTTGCCAAGATTCTCGATCTTCCAGAGTCAATGATTGGATACTTCTTGTCAAGTATTTCATAATCTACTCCTTGTCCCTCAATCTGGAGCTATTGACCAAAACACAATCTCAATCTCATTCATTTTCTATCTCTCAATGTCAGATGGGTCATCTTGATAAGTATCGTGTTTTGAATCTCTTTTCTTGACTTCATCTTTTTCCTTTTACACCTTGCTTTATCTTTCTTGTGTTCTCTTCATTCTTTATCCTCTCCTTGACTTCACTTCTTTAGATTCCCTCCTGCTTTCTTCTTCTCCTTATGGAGGAAACTTTCTCTTTTCATTTTCTTGATTAGCTTTCATCATCAACAGACGCCAATACAATGAAATCTTCATACAGACCTTTATTATCTTTTCATACATTGCTTTTATGTCTTCAAACTTCTTACTCTTCAACTCAGAATGTTTTGAAGTTCCCCACATGCTTTAAAGTAGGTCATCATCTGATTTCATTAATTGATTCTGGTGGGAGGTCTGTTTCTCTGAATGCCTATGATTCTTGTTGAAGCAAGGAACTTTCTTGAGCAGCAATTGAATCAATGAAGGAACTTTGCTCTTTCTTCTATGTGAACTGCTCCTTTCTTGCTCATGAAGCAACTCCGAGCAAGAAGTCTATCAGCTTCAATTCTTGCCTGTATATCATCATAGTTTCTTATGAGAGCATTCTTTGTAGCTTCTTCCTTAGCTAATCTTTTCCTTTCCTCTTCAGCTTCCCATTCTTCTTGAACTTTCCTTGCCAACTTTTCGATCACTTCAAAGTGCTGTTTGAATATCTTCATTACAGCTTGAGGGAATAGCACATCTCACTATTCATGATTCATCATCCGCATCAATTTCTTCTTCTTCCCTTTGTCTTAGGAACAATCTTTGGAAGAGGCTTTAATGTGAGAAGTGAACTTTAGAAGTATGGCCCTAGTCTATCAATTTTCTTCAACATCCATCAACTCTACACCTTTCCTCTTTTTCATATTAGGAAGCAGCTTTGGCTTTGACAGAACTCATGTTGAGGAAAGTGTAGCTATTTGTTTCATCATCAAACAAAGTATTAGAAGAAGTGGATGTTTGACTGAGTGTTTTGAGAAGCAAGTTTCTATCCTTATTTTGATCATCCTTACCTTCTACTTTGCCCACATTACTTTTCAACTTTATCATCAGTACCTTCTCCTTATGCTCATCATACTTTCAAAAGATCTCTCAAAAACCCTCAATGTGTTCTTCAGTACCTTCAACTTGTTTATCATTACTAACTTTAGATCCGTCATACTAACTTTTTAGGGTTGTCAAGTACTAACAGTATTCAAAGTACGGTACTAACTATTTTCAAAGTCGGTACTAATTTCCTTCTTTGTCTAGTACTAACACTACGTACTGCATCCTTCAGTACTAAGTCCTTCTAACTTCATCAGTCTCCTTGTTCTTCATCACCATTTCTCGTTGTCCTGCCCTTCACTTAAAGCATATGTCTGTTTCCATGTGATCAGGTTTATCTTCAGGCATTACATCAAAAACAGAGGATCTCTATGAACATGATGATTCATCCTTTTGCAATCTCCTCCCTTGTTTGATACAGAACTCAGTTGCAACATCCTATGTTTTCATTTGAGAGCTCTTCCGGTTGGGGTAGTCTTGGGCTTTTCAAATAGAGTATTCATTCAAGATATGCTTTGAAATGTTTGATGACAGGTTTAGCTTGCTTCTTGAGCTTGGTGATCTGAGCCTTCAAGAGTTTAATTTCTTTGGCTTGATCTGAAACCTGTTTACATAAAGAGATACAAAGATCATAGACATTTGGGAGTGTCATGTCATCCTCATTCCCTGAAAGGGATATATCATTGGATGAATGATCTCCAAGATTCTCACCAGTAGGTTCTGGGATTGAATCAGGAACAATAGGAGTGGGTGAAGGTCTTGGTGAAGGTCTGGGTGAAGGTCTTGGTGAAGGTCTTGGGGAAGGGTCAGGTTGTTGCTCAAAAGGTACCTCACTAGGTTGAGCAGAAAGTATGAGATCAGAGTGAGGCTCATAAGGAACTTCACTAGTGGAGCCGTGAGGGTGATGGTTGTTCATTAGATAGTCTTTCCTGAGGAACACCCCTCATCCTGAGTTGTTGGACCACATAGTATCAAACAAAGTGTAAACTTTGCCTGAGAAACGTTTGCCCTTCTTCTCATAAAAGAAAGAAACTTAACTATTAAACTATTAACAGGAAAGAGATCTAAAGTACAGATATAATTAGCTAAATTTTCTACCTAAAAATATAGAAATAAAACGAGGATACATGACCAACTCTTCATAGCTCTAGATGCCTAAGCATACAAACAAAAAATAATTTGGTAAAAATTATACTATTTGAATAGTAGTTAAACAAATTACAGCAGTGGCAATATGTTGTAGAGAATTTGATCCTAACCAAAACGAACTTTTTTGGAACTTAACAATGATTTAATTGTGTGAAATAAAAACCTTCCATTGGGTTAACACAAAGCTTTATTAAATGTTAACACAGTTACAATCCCCTCATATCCCATAATCTAAATAGCACAAAGATAAAGCTTGAATTGGTAATGAGTCTATCCCATCAAGCATCATCAAAAAAAAGATCATTTCGGATTATGCCACAGAGATAGACACAATCTTGCCAGCTACACTAGTGGCAGTTATGTGCCTAACATTGTTTGATTGTTTTGGACTAGCATAACGTCCAAAACTGTTTTCAAACGAAATGTGGTCCGAGAACAACAGGACTATACAGTGAGCGCATATAAATAAAACTCTCTCCGAAGAAAATCAATAACTTCCATGAAACACGACATTCCCTTCATTTTTTTCCAAGATGCGATCATGTTGATTCTATAGGACTGGACTCAGAGCAGCCATGTTTGCTTAGAAGAAAGAGTCGACGGTAAAGAGATTAGAGCTTGTAATGACGAAAGTGATATAGAGAGATTTCAAGTGAGTAAGAGTGCGATTGAGATGAATTCATATAGGTTTCGAGACTAATATTAAAGAAAAACGATTCCAATTTTACATTTTTACCCTTGGCGTTATTTTTCACCAAAGTCTCTTTTAGCGGTACAAACTTTTGCCCAGCGGTACTAACTTTGCATGGTCGGTACTAACTTTGTCCAAACTAAGAATGAACAATGTAGTATCAAGGAATCATCAGCACCAACAGAAACTCTTCTTATGTGACTCAAAGTCTTATAAAATCTTCTTAAAGCGTTGACAAGCATCACTTCTAGTTAATATGTATCCATACACCAAAAACTATACAACTCTAACTAATTGCTAATATTTCTACTAATAGTAGTACTTATTATTAAAAGCATACTAAATTCACTAATCTGAATTGCATACTTTAAACTATTTATAATCTGTGATAACCGCATACCGCGACTTCTCGTCAATCAGTCAACCATACTAAACCCCAATTTTACCTGGTCACAGCTATACCGCTTCCAATGGTATGCCCCCTTTGTTGTCAAACATGACAATAGACTCGTCTCTTGTGGGTTTGAACCACACCTTCACAATACTCTTATGGAAGGTCTAACATTATCACATGTCTACAAAATGCTTCACATATAATTTCTTACTCTAATCAAAGCACTAAACAACTTGAGCAATCTTCTTACTCATGAACACAGCCAACACTTTCTGGTAAAGCAAACATGATACTTTTCCAAATCTATCAACGATGATGTTGTTTCATAATAAACAACCTTTTTGCACCCCTTGTTAAAACGAGTTTGATCCTTGTAAGGTTTACGATTAGTACAACACAGTTTCTTGGTCCATTGCTTACCGTAAAGGACGAAGCACTTTTTGGTACAGTTTGTTTCTGCTTGCATGATGGTGTTGAATCTTGATGAGTCAAAGGAGGAGCATATAGGTTTTAGGGGTTTACTTGAACAAGTTTGATTTGCCATGGTGTGTTTTCCATCTTTAATCCACAATGACCCATTCATATTACCTTCCCTTTAACCAATGTAGCTTATAGAATTATTATCATCCCAATTGAAACAACCAAGAACTGAAATCGGCTAACTATAAACAAATGCCTTGTTAGTAAGATCAGCAACATTGTCATCAGTGTGGAGCTTAAGCACCTGTATTGAGTTTCCTTCTCATAATCATCTCCGTATGAAGTAGTGCTAATAGCAATAATGCTTTGTCTGTTGAATGATATACTGTATTCTTTACAATGCAATGGTGCCTTTCAATTATCAATTGAAATCTTTGTGTTCATGAAGTTGAACCCATAGTCTAACACAATTGATTATGAAATCCGTAAAACAATGCCCACAGCAGCTTGTAAGCAGCAACATATTCGGCTTCTGTAGTAGAAGTGGCCACAATGGTTTGCTTTTTGCATTGCCAAGTAATGAGTCTCCTGCCAAGAAATTGACAACCTCCTGTTGTGGATTTCCTGTCAAGATTTGCTCCAGCATAATCACTATCTGAGTAGGATTCCAAGTCAAATGAAGACTCTCTAGGAAAACCAAAGGCCCAGTTTGGGTATTGCCCTTTAAAGGTACCTAAAAATCTTTTTGACAGCACTTAAATGAGAGGTCTTTGGAGTGACTTAAAACCTAGAACAAGCACAGACTGCAAACATAATGTCAGGCCTAGAAGCAGTCACATACATTAAGGAGCCAATCATTGACCTATAGAGATGGACATCAACATCACTGGCTTCCTCATCTTTGACTAAAGGCTTCTGAGTCTCAATTGGTGTACTGGCAGTCTTAACACTTGAAAGATCAAACTTTACTTCAGGATTTCAGCAACATCTAACTTATCATGGCTTAATAAGATACCATTTGATTTCTGTTGACTTGTAGGCCAAGAAGAAAGTGGATCCTCTCACATTGAACTTCATCTTAAATCTACTCTTCAAACAATCCACAAACTCACACACTCCACAGACACCAAGACTTCTTTGATAGACCCAAAAGATATATCATACCCACAAAACTTGAAATAAAAGGATTATCATGTTTGTCCTTCATTAGGAGAGAGTTTATTAATTGTCCTCTTCTGTAATCCATTCTTCAACAAGAAAAGTGGATCAAGTAGCATGCCATGCTCTGGGAGCTTGATGCAACCCATACAGATCTTTAACCACAATGTAGACTTTTCTCAGGATACTATAGGGATCACGGAAACCTGGGTGTTGAGACACATATACCTCTCAACAATCTTGCATAGAGAAAGGCACTTTTCACATCCATCAGATAGACAATAAGCCATATACGAGTCAAATCTAAAAAGATCCTTATGGGCTTCAGACATACCACAGGAGCAAAAACTTCATCATAGTCTATTCCTTCCTCTTGCCTGTGTCCCTGAGCAACCAATCTAGCTTTGTTCCTTACAACCACTCCTCTTTCATCCTTCTTATTTCGGTACACCCACTTTGTACCGATAGCCTTTTTCCCATAAGGCAAATCTACTAGGATCCAGACTTTTTGAATCTCAAACTGCAACAATTCTTCTTCCATAGCATCTAACCCAGCTTTCATCTTCAAGAGCTTCTTAGAATCTCTTGGGTTCAAGTTGAATAGAAACCAAGCAGCAAAATAAAACCATGATTAAATGTCCTTAATGATATTTTTTCTCCTTGTGCTTTATGAAACATAACTAACAAAAGCATTAGCTTCAGAACTTTTATTTACTTTGCTTCTAGTTTGTACTGCTGAAGTTGGATCTCCTAGGATAAGTGCTGAAGGATGAGAGGGATTAATTCTTGATGTGGGAATAGGACTAACATTCACAACTGTTTCCAAATTTGTGAAGTCAGCCACTGCACCCTCATCATCATAAGATGAATGTGTAAAGATACCATCAGTAGCATCTTCATGAATATCCTCAAGTGGAGGTATTTCAGAGTCATCTTCTTGAGAATTGGATGTTCAGCAATAGATAGTGCCCTACATTATATTGTGGCAGTACTAACTGGTATGCTAACAGTATTAACAAGGTTAGTACCTAGTATGTTTTAGCTGTTTGTGGCTAACAGTACTAAAAATGTTAGTACTACTAGACTTAGCAACTCCTGCCTGAGTAACCGAGTTCTCAGTTTCCTGTTCAAGATTCTTCCTGAGAGCTTCAGCTTCCTCATTAGCTTCCTTTTCTTGCCTTTGTAGTCTTGCAAGATCATCCAAAAAGATTTGTTCTTCCTCTCTTGGACCTCCTATCTTTCTTCCTCTCTTGGACCTCCTTTCTTTGTGGAAGAATAGGAATGCCATATTGGCAGTTCAAAGCAGTCTTGATCAGTTTCAACTTCTTTATCAAAATCCCCAGCACCAATTATGTCTTTTGTGCCTGTATGTTGGTTAGATTCTTTTTGACCTGCATGAAGGTTAGCTTGATTCTCTGATCTAACAGAAAGATAGTTCATAGAATCAGTCAAATAATCAAGGTCAAAAA
>BQNB010157318.1:0-15165 GCA_026074375.1 Tanacetum coccineum | reverse complement strand
AACCGTGAATAAATAATTTTTGTCGTTAAAGTTTGTTGATTAAGTGTCCTTGTAGTCCAAATTAAAGTCCAAAGTTCGTTTAATTAGTCCTTGAGGTTTTTTGTAAATTGCTAAGTCTTTCAAAACGCAATCCCAAATGTGAGGCAAAACGCAATTGAGACTCACAGGAAAAACAAAATATTAGCTCTTAGGCAAAATGCAACTTAGTCTTGAACAAAACGCAATGAAACCTCTAGGCAACACGCAACTTAGTCTTGAACAAAACGCAATGAAACCTCTAGGCAACACGCAACTTAGTCTTGATCAAAACGCAGTGACATTTATTTAGCAAAACGTAAGAGTCTTTTTTGAAGTCAAAACGCAATCTGTCTTGGACACAAAACGCAATGTAAAAAAATTTGGGCAGAGTAACATTTAGTCAAAACGCAATGATGGTCTTCGATGAGCAAAACGCAACCTGTGGAGACAAAACGCAATGCTTTAAAGACAAAACGCAACACAAAAAAATATCAAATCGTAGTTACTTGAGAACCAAAACGCAGCGACTTGAGAACCAAAACGCAACGACTTGAGAACAAAACGCAGCGACTTGAGAACCAAAACGCAGCGTCTTCAAGCAAAACGCAATGGCCTTATGCAAAACGTAATGAGTTTTAAGCCAAAACGCAAAGTCTTCTAATCAAAACGCAACGAGTACAAATGTCACTTTCAAGTACGGTACTTGTTTGTCTCTATATTCAAAATGCAACGAGTAACAATTCTTGTATACCCAAAACGCAACGACGAAATTTTCTTCTAACTTGCGAATAAGCCCAAATCTTCCAACTTGCTTACGAAATAAGCTAACCACTACCCTAAATAAGCTATTACAAGTATTCTAAACAAGAAAGTACAAGCTTTTCGGATCAAACAACAACTTTCTAAGCAAAACGCAACTTAGAAAATAAAAAATAAAAGTAAGAAAAACTGAGTTTCTAGCCACGAAATTGCTAAGACATAAGCTAGGAAGAATAAGAAACACAAAAGTACACGTTTTTCTTCCAAAAGCTTAACCAAACCACGAATTCGTGTGCTTATTTTTTCAATAAGACACGAAATAAGTATTTAATCCACAAATCAAAAATGAAACACCCGAGGCTCTTGATACCAAATGTTGGTTACCCAATAATCACTTCACTTCATTATCATGTTGCTCGAATACAAGTAGAAAAGAGAAGGAAATTAGAAGAAGTTTAGAGAGAGAAACTAGAGAGAGAAAATGAAAGAGAATGCGAAGTTTACTTGCGGATTGAAAATGTTACAAATGAACCAACACCCTCTCCTTCCTTGGAGAGGGGTATTTATAGTGAAGAGTAAAAGGCTTGCATGCCTTTAGTAAGTCTATGGGCCGGGCTCGGGTTTACTTGGGCTTTCGCCCGGTACATGTGACCGATTAGATTACAAATAGGAGCCCGTTTACCCGTCTAGCCTAATACAACGTATATTAATTTAGTGACCGAGACCTAATATAATTATGAATGAACTTCCATTGTTTGACTCAATATTTTGAGGCTAACAATCTCCCCCGAAGTGAGTTCATTGTGACACTCCCTCGTGAGATCAATGAGATTGTGTTATCGTTGTAATTATAGTTCAACGGATGAGTCGATATGTTATCGTTGTACATTAGATGTTCAACGGATGAGTCGATATGTTATCGTTGTACATTAGATGTTCAACGGATGAGTCGATATGTTATCGTTGTACATTAGATGTTCAACAGATGAGTCGATATGTTATCATTGTACATTAGATGTTCAACGGATGAGTCGATATGTTATCATTGTACATTAGATGTTCAAAAAACGGATGAGTCGTATTATGTTATGTTGTAATTAGGATGCTTCAACGTCAATGATGTCGGTTATGATACGTTGTACATTAGATGTTCAATGGATGAGTCGATATGTTATCGTTGTACATTAGATGTTCAACGGATGAGTCGATATGTTATCGTTGTACATTAGATGTTCAACGGATGAGTCGATATGTTATCGATATACATCTAGATGGTTCAACGGATGAGTCGATCTGTGATGGTGTACATTAGATGTTCAACGGATGAGTCGATATGTTATCGTTGTACATTAGATGTTCAACGGATGAGTCGATATGTTATCCTTGTACATTAGATGTTCAACGGATGAGTCGATATGTTATCGTTGTACATTAGATGTTCAACGGATGAGTCGATATGTTATCGTTGTACATTAGTGGCTTAACGGATGAGTTCGAGATATTTGTTATCGTTGTACATCGGATGTTCAACGGATGAGTCGATATGTTATCGTTGTACATCGGATGTTCAACGGATGAGTCGATATGTTATCGTTGTACATTAGATGTTCAACGGATGAGTCGATATGTTATCGTTGTACATTAAATATTCAACCGATGAGTCGATACTCCCGCAAATACTCTGGCCAAAAACTCCCCGCCACAAAAAAAAACTCCTGCCCAAAAAACTCTTGCCAAATACTCTCCAAAATCATATTTTTAAATGTATAGTTCTATTTTATATATTTTAAATAAGATCTTTTTAAATGTAATGTTATTAAAAATTAATATTTATAAATAATAATGGATTTAAAAGGCAAAATTTAAATTTTTTTGATCAAATTACAAATCCAGGGGCGAATGTGTCGCACGGGGTTCCTGAGCGGGAGGTAAAAATTGCCGCCAGGATTTTCGGTGATTTTGCCATTTCTAAATTTTCATAGAAATACTCCAGAGGAATGTCGCTCCCGGGAAAACATTGTAATTAAAAAATTATACAGTTTTATAACTATTAAAAAAATGTTATAAACTTTTTAAAATGTTTCCCGGGCGGACAGGTCGCCCTTAGCCCAGGGGAGGGGGGAGGAAAAAAATGTTACAAAAAACATATATCACTAAACACGCCATTAATTTATCCTAAACACAACATGTTAAAGTTGGAAATATTAATCCCGCGGCGACATTGCTCCCCTGGGAAAATTGAGCGGGAAAATTTGCCGCCAGGATTTTCGTTGATTATTTTGGTCAAACTCAAACCAAGTCATCCCGGGCGACATGTCGCTCGGGAAACTCACCACATACTTTGACTAAAAATTCTATGAGAATTGGTGCCACGTCGGATGGATTTTTGTTGTTT
Source organism: Tanacetum coccineum (assembly GCA_026074375.1). NCBI lineage: Eukaryota > Viridiplantae > Streptophyta > Magnoliopsida > Asterales > Asteraceae > Tanacetum > Tanacetum coccineum. The sequence goes on along the minus strand of BQNB010157318.1, from coordinate 11,993 downwards.
AGCCACCTTTCTCGGGCGACAAATGTCGCCAGGGAAAAGTTCATCGCCCGTTCTAGTTTTTCTTGTAGTGATACTTGATTCTTTGCTGCTTCATCGTAATCAGTGGGGTCTGAAACTTACAAAGCAAATTGACATGAATCGTAAATATCTTTCAAGTCATGAAACTTTAGAGGAGGAGAGTCAGATGATGAGGCATCACTACTACTCTAGGAACCCGAAGATGGACTTTGAAGACTGTGTGTGATGCTATGAGCAGGTGATGATGGTTCTGATATTGGTTCAGTATTAACTGTAGGAGTGTCATCATCACACAGAATAAGTATCGTCTTGCCATCTTTGTTTATACTCCAAGGCGAAGTAGCAGCTTCATTAAACGTTACATCCCGACTTATGATTATTTTGCCACTAAGTTAATTGTATAGCCGATACGCTTTGGATTGCAAACTGTATCCGATAAAAGCTACATTTTCTGTACGCGCGCGTCCTGCTCTCCAGCTTTATGATGAGATGTTTTTATCAAAGCATATGCTACACAATCGAAAACTTTCAAGTGCCTTATGCTTGGCTTCACTCCTCTCCATGCTTCAAAAGGTGTCCTGTTTAGAACAGCCTTTGTAGGGGATAAATTCAAAAGATACACCACAGTAGCAACCGCTTCTGCCCAAAGATTATCCGGAAGCTTTTTTTCCTTTAACATGCTTCTAGCCATCTCCATCACTGTTCGGTTTTTCCGTTCAGCGATTCCATTTTGCTCTGGTGTATAAGGTGATGTGAGCACTCTATGAATCCCCTGGTGCTCACAAAAAGTATCATCAAAAACTTTGGAGCAAAATTCAGCTCTATTGTCTGTGTGTAACACCTTAATAGAACACTCACTTTGCTTTTCAACAAGAGCTTTGAATCTTTTGAAAGTTTCAAATGCATCAGATTTGCATTTTAAAAAGTGAACCCAAGACATTCGGCTGTAAGCATCAATTAACAGAAAAAAATAACGATTACCATTTAATGAATCGGTATCCATTAGACCACATAGGTCGGAATAGACTAACTCAAGATGGCGAGAAGCTCTCCAAGACATTCTAACCGGAAATGAGTTTCGACTCTGTTTTCCTAAAACGCAGCCTTCACAAAACTCAAGATCATAAACCCATAACCATGTCTTTGTTCTTCAACAATTTCAGGCCATTCAAATGCAAGTGACCATAACGTAGGTGCCATATATCAGAATCTTTCCATGCTTTAACAACCATAGCCTTTTCTTTTACCGACGAAACATCGAGTGGAAACATTCTGTTTGTGGTCATGCCAACTTTTGCAATCGTTTGTCCAGAACGCTTGTCTTGAATATAACAATACCCATCATCAAAGACAATAACCAACCCACTACTCATCAATTGCCCAATACTTAGCAGATTGTGAGCAAGCTTTGGTATAAATAAAACATCATGCAAAACTTTCTTTTTACCAGTAGTCGTGTCGATAGCAATTGTACCTTTTCCTTAAACTTGTACTTGTTTGTCATCTCCGAGACGAACAATTGATTTCATCGATGTGTCCAGATCCACAAACAAGGAACGTGACCTGCACATGTGACTGGAGCATCCGCTATCAATAAACCAAAAATCAGTAGGAACGGAACCATCATGAATATGTGTCATGAATAATGTTTCTTCATTCTTTTTCTTCACAAAACTTGCATGTTGGTCGTCTTTTGGCTTAAACCAGAACTCACTTTCTTTGTGTCCAGGTTTCTTGCAATTTTTGCACTGAATGGGATTTCTCGGAGTGAAAGATTTGTGCTCATTAAACTGTTTTTGCTCAGAAAATTGACCATGGCCCCTACTTCTACCACGACCTCGTCCATTAAAGCCTCCTCTTCCTCGTCCTCTGCCTCGACCTCCATAATCAGATCTTTCTTTCACAGGAGAATCTGCTTTCACTTGAAAGGCCTTTTCAACACTCTTTTCTTGTGACCTGCCAATTCGATCTTCATGGGCTAACAACGAACTCATAAGTTCATCAAAAGTGTAAACCAAAAGGTCTTTCGACTCTTCAATGGCAGCAACGACATGATCAAAGTTTGAACTTAAGCTTCTAAGAACTTTGCTTACAGTAACTTCATCCGTTACATTTTCACCATAGGATTTCATTTGATTCACAATTCCAGAAACCCTCGATAAATAGTCTTGCACCGACTCTTTATCTTTCATTTTTAACGTTTCAAATTCTCGACGAAGGGTTTGTAATTTAACAGTAGTTACCTTCCTATCACCCAAAAATTCTTGCTTAAGAATCTCCCAAGCTTGATTAGAGGTGTTGGCTGATGCAATACGAGGAAAAATATCATCATCCAAAGCTGACTGGATGAAAAATAGTGCCTTTGCATCTTTCTTACGATTATCCCGTAATACTTGATCCGACTCGGCTGGTTTTGGGTCAACAAACCCATTCTCCACCAACTCCCACAACTCTTGCGACTTAAACAGAGTTGACATCTTCAAACTCCAAAGATGATACTTCTCACCTTTGAAAATAGGGATTAAGGCCTGGGATAAAGATGTGTTTTGGTTGGACATGTTGTGTTTTTATTTTTGTTTTCTCCAACGTGTGGAGATGAATCGTAACCTGGTTTTTTCGCTCTGATACCACAATGTTGGAATGATAGAGCAGGTAACTGTTTTATTTCATTATATGATCAAGAGCAATACAGGACCCATACTTATAGCCTATCAAAAGCATAACTCCTAAACTCTTGATATTCTTATTTATTATACTATATATTTAAAACCCAAGATCGTTGCCCCAAGGCGTGTTAAATGCATTGCATTTACTTCTGGCCTGACCCGGGTTTACTTGGGTGGGTTAATGTTATTATGACACATCTCACACACGTGTTTCTTCTCTCCGTATCCAACACACTCCTCTTCTCCATATCCACATGTTCCAGTTTCTATCCTCCTCACCTTTATACAGATTGATAAATCAAACGGCGCAACCAAGACACGTAATCTTTATATCTGTTGCCTGCAGGTCAAGCTAGAAAGGAGACAGAACCTGTTAAAGATCACATTTTGCTACCATTATGGACTGCTGATCTACCATTTTCCCAAGATCCAAAGAGTTCTCATGATGATGGATTCAAACCTTCAAGTAATGATGGAAAGAAGGTTGATGAAGATCCAAGAAAAGATAGTGAATGTAAAGATCAAGAGAAGGAAGATAATGTTAACAACACTAACAATGTTAATACTGTTAGTTCAACTGTTAATGTTGCTGGCACAAATGAAGTTAATGCTGTTGGTGGAAAAACAAGCATTGAACTTCCATTTGATCCAAATATGCCTGCTTTGGAAGATGATAGCATATTTGACTTCTCAAGAGATGATGAAGATGATGGTGTAGTGGCTGACATGAACAATTTGGATACTACAATCAAAGTCAGTCCTATTCCAACTACAAGAATTCATAAAGATCATCCTCTTGATCAAGTGATTGGAGATTTGCAATCAGCTACACAAACAAGAAAGATGTCAAAGAATTTGGAGGAACATGGGTTTGTTAGTACTATTCAACAAAGAACAAACCATAAAGACCTTCAAAACTGCTTGTTTGCTTGCTTTTTATCACAGGAAGAACCCAAAAAGGTAATTCATGCATTGAAGGATCCAAGCTGGATAGAGGCTATGCAGGAAGAGCTTCTACAATTCAAGTTACAAGAAGTTTGGACTTTAGTGGATTTACCAAATGGAAAAAGGGCTATAGGCTCTAAATGGGTTTTCAGGAATAAAAAGGATGAAAGGGGAATTGTGATAAGAAATAAAGCAAGATTGGTTGCTCAAGGGTACACACAAGAAGAAGGGATTGACTATGATGAAGTCTTTGCCCCTGTTGCAAGAATTGAAGCAATTAGGCTATTTTTAGCTTATGCTTCATTTAAAGATTTTGTGGTGTATCAAATGGATGTAAAAAGTGCTTTTCTCTATGGGAAGATTGAAGAAGAGGTGTATGTATGTCAACCACCAGGATTTGAAGATCCAGACTTTCCTGATAGAGTATACAAGGTTGAAAAAGCACTGTATGGACTACATCAAGCTCCTAGAGCTTGGTATGAAACCTTGTCAACATATCTGTTGGACAATGGGTTTCAAAGAGGGAAAATTGACAAGACCTTATTCATCAAAAGGCACAAAGGTGATATTTTGCTGGTTATTTTCGATACTGCATCAAATGCATAAATAAATGAGTTTATGCCAGCAGCAATATACATGGAAACTTTAGAATACATTCATTACTTAGTAATACAAACTCCTATTAACTTGCATTTATTTACCTTTACTTGACTTAGTAGTAAATATATGGTAGAATACAAACAACAAATTTGTGATGAAATCTTTGCTTGGATGATTAGGTTTGAACCAGGGAGTAGCAAATATAGCAGATATATGCAGTAGAGTGAAACTAAATAAAAATAGTTAGGACGGTAAGTAGGAGATCCTTTGTAATAAGTTTGATCTAAGAATATTTGAGAATTAAATGTGTTATTTTAATTGTGTATCTATTGTGTCTTAACATGGAATTATGAAATGTGATGGTGATAAAAGAAAATCGAGCTAAGAAGATGTAAGAGTATAAAGTAAATCCCATTAAATTGCCATGTACAAATATAAAGGAGGCGCAAATTTATAAGCTCCCATTCCTTTTAGGCAAAAAAAAGCCCTTGCACTTGATGAATGTTATTTTTGGCAAGTTGGCAAACAAATTCTAATTCTATCTAAATAGTTGGATTTATTTTTCCAACATGGGCTGGTATTTCTCCATTTCATGCAAGTTACATTCCAAAATAAAAAGATCTTGAATCATATAGTTTTAGTTATTTGTGACTACGCAATCTGTGTAGTATAAGTTGTGCAGTATTATAGTATTATATGTATATCAGTATATCTATGTTTTAATTTAGCCTGTTGCTAATTGACTGACGTGTTTTGTTCACGGAATGTAGGAATACGGAGGCCGGGCTCTGTTGACTGTAGCATTGCATGAACGCCCACTGCAACTCAAAAGGTGGTCTCTAAACCAAAAAATGTTGTGCAAACAAAAAGTGAAGTTGACATGTTAGATGATGGGTTCAAGTGGCGAAGACATAGACAGAAAAGTGGTCAAGGGGAATACTAATCCAAGGATCACCGGATGGCATGGTTATAGGTAAGAGCACCCGTGGCCCGGCCGCAAGTATATGTACAACCTTAGTTTATTTTTCTTTTCTATTTTGCTAATAAGCCTAGATAACAAACCTGCAAACTTGCGTTCGAAGCCATAGCTACCTGAGCTATTTTCCATATAATATATAACCAAACCATTAGATCATACCACATGACAATTAATGGAAATAATGTTACCGTTATTTTTTAAGTTGTTAACTCCATTTATATTGCCTTAGTTACAACATGAACCTTTCTTAAATGATCTTGCAGGACATTAACATCAACTTAATGACGCCCACCATACAGTCTCCGCATATTCAGTGACGAAAAGAAAGAGATTCAATGGTATTCAGTTTAAGGCGTGATTTAAACCTCAACGAGTAAAAGTTGAATCAGAGCCTAAAGTATCTGGGTAAATTTACATCCTAACTTAACATTTATTTCCATCATTAAAACTCATGTAAATTTTCTTTACTTTGATGCATTTCGTACAATCAATTGTTTATTTATTAACATCCATAAAGTCTATAGGGCTATCATCTCGATATGAAATCAGCACCCTATAAGCTTTATATGCTGTGAAAATTAGATCTTTCCTTGAGGATGTTGTCAAAATGTCATTTTTAGAAAGCACTAATGGGCATTCTTTTGGTCAAGTGCAGATAGGAAACTGGTCTGTTGGCTCACTATCTTTTTCATCTCTTAATGCCTGAGTGAGCTCATGATGCTTACAAAGGATATGCTTTTAAGCAACACAATCCGAAAATAGGTAAATTTGTTCTCTTAGAGCCACTATACTGACAATAGGCTTTTAGATACTCACGCACTAAAAAAGTCTTCTAAATTTTGAAGGTGTGTCCTACTATTGGTGTAGAATTTTTTTTTCGAACAGCACTATTGGTGTAGAATTAATAGAGGATTCTTGATAGTTTCGTCCAGGATATGATTTTTTGCCAGATTGATTCCTGACCGTGGTTCTTGAATCACTGAATTCAAAGGTAATGTTTTGTCGAAATGGAGTTTATTAGATTACAACAAACTATACTTAATCTTTGATTGAGACAATTTAGGGGAGTTGTAATGCATAAAGTTCGTTTTTACCATTTCGCCGAAATACATGTGTCCATTTAATTTTCGTAATTGATTAGCAATTGATCTCAGGGATATTCTTCAGGTGGTAAATCCCACAGAGGAAGCTTGGCAAAAGCGGTTTCAGATTATTAATGATTTGGGAGTTGTTGGAACATTGGAAGTTCTTAGAGGTAAATAAATACACGTCATCCATATTATATATTGGCGTTATGTAAATACTGAATTGAGTTTGATTGTGCAAACAGGTGCAACAATAGAGCCATTTGGCTTATTTGTGTCTAACAGGTAAATAAATACACGTCATCCATATTATATAGTTGCGTTATGTAAATACTGAATTGAAGTTGATTGTGCAAACAGGTGCAACAATAGAGCCATTTGGCTTATTTGTGTCGAACCTCTTCACAAGATGGGGGGATCTCAATATATCCATCGAGCTAGCCAACGGTGCGTACATTTCTTTCGCTGCAAAAAAATGCAAGCGTAATTGTTGCTCGGTGTTTTAAAGATGAAAAGAAGAGGTATGATTCATTTGTTTATAGATTTTATTATTTTAATATTTATGTTAGGTAATTGACAATGATCCAATATTTATCTAGACAGTTGCAACAAAATAGGTTATTATTATATGCGTATCTTAATATTTGGATAGACAATTTAGTTTAAGGAAATGTAATACCGAAGGTTTACTGATTAAGGTAAGTTAAGTGCAGACCTGGTTAATGTATTTGCAGGGGAGACTTTCTGTCACAAAGCTTGAAATGCCAATGAGAACCAGGACCAGCCAATGCCTATTTTCGTTGTAGAGTTGCGGTTTGAAGACGATTACAATACATCAGGCTTTTATATGCTGCATGTAAATATGTCTTGCAATAATTGATATTTGTTGTGCACTCTTTCAATAACTAGCAAAGCGCTCAAGCATTTGCTTATTAGAAATAAGACCAGATTTTAACGTTTCAATAAATGTCGACCACCGCTATAAAAAACGACGCCCACCAATCGTCCCGCAGCAGAGCGCGGGCCGATATAATACTTGCTTATAATTAAAGAGCAGTAATTGGGAAACGTGCCCCATTTTTAATGCTATGCCATTAATGCTGCCGGTTGACCCGGCTCCGACCCCGGCTGTTTACAGCGGTTTTTGGCGGGTTGACCCGGTCCGACCTTTTCTTTTTTTTCTTATTTTATTTAATGCTTCGCCATTTAATGCTGCCGGTTGACACGAGTCCGACCCGGCTGCTACCGGCGGGTTGACACGGTCCGACCCTTTTTTTTCTTTTTTTTTCGAATTGTGCTTTTGATCCGACCCGTCAACTTTTTTCTAATTACGAAATAGCCCCCCTGGGTATTTACAAAATACCCTTTGCACAATACGTAAAATTACGAAAAACTACCATCATTTTAAAAAAAACCCGCGCTTCGCGGCGAAACGCGGGTTACAAACCTCGTTACAAAACAACTCTTAGGATACTTGAGTAAATTGACTGAACCATAAAGAGCAGTAAATGTAAAATTTACTTTGAATCATTCAACATTGTAGTGCTGACTCGCATAAGGATCGAATCAACAAAATACACCGATAGACAATTAGTAACACTGAAAAAAGAAACATCAAATTAAAGGTATCTAGTTTTTTGACAACATGGTGATTTCGTTAGCAAGTTTCTCGACATTTATATAAGATGAGCCGTTGGGACCTGTTGCTATTTCCGCCATTTTCTTCCATTCCAAACACGTTTTCCTCATTCTTTTACCCTCTATACCCTCCATTAATTCCCTTACAAGTTTCTCCACTTCAACCCTCTTCACATCTCCCTCAAGCTCCATACCAACCTCCCATTTCTTACACATCTGTCTGCAGTTAACCCGCTGATCATGGGAACCAGGCCAGCATACCATTGGCACCCCAGCGGACAAGCTTTCTATGACCGAACCCCATCCACCATGAGTCAAAAACCCACCAACCGAAGGGTGGTTCAGGACCTCTTCTTGTGAACACCAGCTTGCAATAAAGCCTCTTGCTTTAATCACCTCCTTGAGTTCTTCAGGCAAAACCGCAGGCTTCCCATCAACCAAATTGGTCCGTATGATCCAAAGAAAATGCTGGTTGCTCTTAACAAGTCCCCAACCAAATTCAAGAAGATCTTGTAAAGACATGACTGTCAGACTTCCAAAGTTGACATAAACCACAGAATCAGGTTCCTTCGACTGAAGCCACTGCACACACTCGGGTTCTTCCTTCCATAAACTATAGCCGTTAAATTTCGACTTCACAGTTTCCTTTTCTGTTATCCTATTCAAAAGTAACTGCTGAGGCCCAACCGTATAGATCTGAAGAAAGATGGATTTAAGCTCTTTGATAAGAGTAGCCTCTAATTCTTCAAAACTATGGATAATTATGTGCGAAACTTTGTCTGCTGCCTTAGCTGCTTCAACAAAGAAATTTAATGCATAATCATCAGGTTTTGTGGCTAAGATAAGGTTAGGCAGATCCCTTAAACAAATTCCTTCCATTCCTGGAATCCAGTCTATCACCGTATCAATGTAACCATTTGTCAAATAACTTTCATCTGCTAAAAAAAGTGCAAAATAGATTACTCAAAAGTCCCTATGAAACTCTTTGACTATTTTTACCTAGAACAAATTTATTTGAGGGACTAAAAGATAACCTTTAAGTGGGACAATTCCTTTCTCCATTAGAACTTTGGCCTGGTAGTACGCCATGAAGCCACAGGCAGCAAATGTCCAGTAAAGCATGATGGGGACTCCAAGCTTCTCAGCCGCCAGGGGAGTTTTTGTGAAAACCATCAAACCATCAGAGATAATACAATTGACCGGAGTTTCAAGTCCAGCTACAAGAGCAAGAAATGAATCCAAGAAATTGGCGTCAAGATATTTTGCGACTTGATTCAATGTTTCACCTGGTTTGTCTTCGTCTTCTAACGTAGAAGATAGACCGTCTGGTATTGTTTTAAACTGAAAACCAGGAGTGTCATCGAGATCATGAGCAGACTTTAGCAAGCGGTTGTGATTGGACTGAGTGTTGACAAAGGTTATGTGAAGGCCCTTGTGATGTAGTAGCCTTGCTAGTTTCAGCATACACTTGATGTGGCTTTGTGCTGGGATTGGTATGAAAACCACATGAGGCTTCTTCGCATCCATTTTTTTGTATATTTTTTGGTGTTGAATGGAATTATGGTAAGTTGGAAAGCTATCAAGATACATGATTATAAAAGGAAGGGTTTAACCTATCAAATAGCAACGAGCTTTCTTCAAAGTACCGTTTTGGTAAGTGAATTAAATAGTGTTCTATTAAATGTTACAAACTTGCAAAAAATGTTTCAAAATGCACGTTTCTGTGACGTGCCACATGGTAAACAGTAACAAGTGTGGTATAATAACACATCAACCAAATGTGCATATTGGATCACTTTTTAAAAGTTTGTACAGTAGTATTTAGTGAAACCCTTTTTAATTCAAGTACCAAAACTTTACTTTGAAGAAGTTCGTTAATATTTAATGAACAAAACCCCGAAAGGAACTGGATTGATTGTCATTCGTCAATATACTCTTATTTTCTTTATGTTTGTCCCACCTTTCTCTTTAGTCTTTATTATCTTTGAAAAAACTTTAAAGTCAAATAAAGTGTTCCAGTATAAGATTTCATGATTGGAAAAACTGATAAAGTATTAGGCAGTATAGTTAAATACCAAAAATATACTTATATTGGCCATTCATATTAATTACTTCACTTCTAATTCTGTAAAAGTAAAAACTTAACATATAAACGAGTTTATTTGTAAAAGTAAATTAATTAACAGGTTTTTCTTTGGTTTAAGAATAATCATACCTTAAATCTCTAGATGATTTTCTTTAGTAGTAATTGTTTTCTTGGAATAAGCCAACAAAGCGGTGACTAGAGCATAACCACGAAACGATAAAAAAAGCCTCCAACAAGAAAAGCCGACTACAGGATTATACCCTTAGATCAGTTGTCTACCAGCGCAGCCAAAATATATGCATCCGAACGCTTTGTTTATGTAATGTGAGCTAGAAAAGATGGCATTCATTTATTTGACATTAGTTTTACTCGTAGTAGTTTGTGACAACCAAAGGATTCGTTAATACTCTACTCTCTCTATTATCTTTTTTTTTTATATATTTTGTATGCAGTGTAATTCATCCACATTCCACACTCTCTCAAAGATGTAAGTTAGGTCTGGATCTCAAGTGAGATAAAGTACTTGTAACATTGGTCTCATGTTACAACCATTTCCGGATGCAGCTTACTTGAGGGACGTGCCCCTGTCATTATATGTATAGTGTAAGAGTGTCCCATTTCCGAAAACAGTAAGTCCCCCCCAATTTGATTCCTCTTCTAGATATCTTTCTTTCACTGAATGCAATTCCAAGCCAACGGTATCTCCAATTCATTGTCACGAATATTGAGAAATTTATCAAGTCTTTGATATGTACATGTACATTATTATGTTCTTGACTATCCATTTAACGTACACCACCTCAAACAGATCTGAAGGCCTAACTTCATGGGAATCTAGATTCCTGGAAAAAATGTATTTTAATCAACGGGTGTTTTCATTATTTAGAGGAGATGCATCGTTGAGACCTGTTGCAATTTTGATCCATTTTCCTCCTTTCCAAAGCATTCTCCGACCTCCCTCATATGTTCCCTTTTACCTTTCCATTAATCCAACTTCACGGTCCTCCCGGTTTCCATCGCCTGAAAAGGGACTGCATATCATCCTTCATTGGTATATCAGCATGAGTTTATCTCACATTAATTAGTAATACGAACTAAAAGCCTTTTATAAGTAGTTTGTGAAGTACATACTGCTAATTAACTAGATGGCCCGTTTGGCTTGTGAATTGTTTTAACAAATATAACTTTCATTCACCCATTTCAGAATGAATTTCAATTCAGAGCGGCCTAGTTTGGTCATTATAGCATTCAATAAAAACAACCTTGATAATGGCTGAAAAACTTTTTTTACTTGCAGGTTACCAAATACGGACAAAGAGAGAACTTGAAACACTAAAACGAACTACAATAGAAAGTCCGGAACAGAAAATTATGTTCTAGTACATTTGCTCATATTGATAAAGGAAGTTACGTCAAGCTAGAAAAAATTAAAAGGAATCTAGTCTCTTGACAGAATGGTGATTTCCTGAGCAAGTTTTTCGATATTCAAAGAAGATGTGCCGTTGGGGCCTGTTGTATTTTCCGCCATATTCTTCCATTCCATAGCCTTCTTTCTTATTCTCTCACCCTCTATTCCCTCCATTAACTCATTTACAAGTTTCTTCACTTCATCCCTCCTCACTTTACCCTCAATCTCAAGGCCAACCTCCCATTCCTTGCACATTTGCCTGCAATTAACACGCTGATCATGGAAAAATGGCCAACAAATCATCGGTACCCCAACCGATAAGCTTTCAATCACTGAACCCCATCCACCGTGAGTCAAGAAACCACCAACCGAAGGGTGTTTCAGGACCTCTTCTTGTGAACACCATCTTGCAATAAAGCCTTTTCTCTTAATCTTCTTGTCAAGTTCTTGAGGCAAAACCACAGGCTTCTCATTGTTGGGTCAAACCGGGTCAAACCCACCCAATGGATAATCACACCCGCTGTCAAACCAGCAGTTACAAGAAACGGTTACAAACCGTTTAATAACT
>BQNB010157317.1:0-11483 GCA_026074375.1 Tanacetum coccineum | reverse complement strand
TGGTGGGATTTGTAGAGGGCTTGGTTAAGAATGTGTAGGACTTGAATTTCACGAAAAGGTTAAGTAACGAACGCGTGAGATGAGTTGCAAAATAGTCGTTTCCTTAAAGGTTGACCACATAGGAAAAAAAATGGGCTAAAAAGGTTGACAAACAAACGAGATATATCCCATTTATTTAGATTCTGACCCGCTATATTTGAGGCTGATTTTGACCCACCTAGGTTGCGGGTAAGGGTCGGGACTATAGATCTTTATATAGACCACATATCCACCTAAACATAGGCTTTCAAATCAACTAAAAAGACCAAACACTGAATGAGTTACGACCCTTGAAAGATTGACTATTTTTGCTAAGTAAAACGAAATAAAATTTGGTTATCAGATGGTGTTTTTGGTAGAAATTGAGTTTCACTATACGCACTTTGACCTAGTTTTCAAGCAGTCTAGACCCGTTGATAAGAAAATCTTAAAACACAAAACTTGTAGAGGGGTGGTCGGGCTATTTGGAGCTATTTTTGTTTAGTCTCACGGACCAATATCAAACCCGATAGAAACTTCTAAAACTCTAGGAAAATCGCCCTTTAGATTATATAACACATGTTTTCTTTTAATAGTGACCCGAACAACCCACCTTGGCACAAATTTCAAGGCTGTTAGAGCCCGAACCCGAGAGAGACCCGAACTTACTATTTAAGGTTTACCTGGCCTAGTTTCCAAAAAGACCGACTTCGTAATTTACGGACTAATATTTAGAGCGTGACGACCCGTCAAAGTTGACCGTTTGACTAAAATTAATATTTTTCGAAAACGAATATCTTCATTATTTAATTGAAATGCAAGCACATACTAGGGATGAAACTTCATTTAATTCATTCATATTGCATATTTAGCTTAAATATGTATTATTATCACATAGGTCGCGGATAGAGTTTTTCCTCGTTTTGCGTGCCTAAACTTATTTGATATTATCTTGCTACTACTTTGAGGTGAGTTTATAGCCCCATGTTTTACTCATTTTACATATACTTTATCATTTTTGGGGTGAGAATACATGCGCATTTACAAATCGTTACATACTTGTTTTCATAACTTGATTACAAACTCGTTTACATGAACGTTTACAAACTCATTTACATGATTGATTACAAACTCGTTTACATACTCATTTACTTATCTCGGGTTGAGATACATTTCTTATTTACAACTATGGACGCAACAACTTTACTTTTGAACTGATTACGGATTGCCTAAGTAGAATGAGCTGTTAATTACTGCTGGTAAGCGCGAGTGTTATAAAATAGATCTATTTGGGGAGTGACTACCCCCGTTCGGGTGATTAGCTCTCACTAGTTCGAGATCGAACTAACGAACGTTATACCATGTCGGAGCATTGGACTACATACACGTGAACTCTTACTGTGCCTTGAATAAAGTGGCATACTTACATGTCTGAGCCTCAGCGTCATAGAACTTAGGGCAATTGAACTTACTTTTCGTGATATTGTGCACATTACATTATCATACTTGGAAATCTTGCGGTCCAATACATACATACACTTTTGTGAATATTTAAGGATTGAAATGGTCATGCATACTTTACAAATCTCGGATTTCAACATTTTAACAAACGCATTTTGTGTGGTTTGTGGTTACACGCATTTTAAAAACCTATATATTTGAGTTTATGCGTCGCAAGCCTTGTATGGGCGGGACTTGTAACACAGTAAATTTGTATATATAGTTTTTGTGATTTACATTTACAAAAATCTATGAACTCACCAACTTTATGCTGACACTTTTAAGCATGTTTTTCTTAGGTGAATAAGATGCTTGACATAACTGATGTGCATTGGAGTCCAAACTTTACAAGATTACTTTACAAACGACACATTTAGAGGTCGTTCTCTCACGTCTTGTGCAAAGGTACTCATGAAGTAACGCTCCCGGATATAATTTCGTTGCGACCCAATTTGGGGGTGTTACACCAAACACACTAACTCTCATTGTAACTCAAGTATATTGTTAAGCAGCCTCATATATAAGAGAATTGGAATCCTTACCTTGTTATCCTCCAAAATATTAGCAATATGCTATACACACAGATACCAAAACCACCAATATTCAATCCCAAACTAATCAAGTTAGTGTTCTATTCATTTTCCAGTTACCGTTTCATTGCCAACCACGTCCATCTTTATGTTCTAATTTAGCTGGGCTTCATGACAAATGTAGACATTTTTTCTTTCAAACTTGACAATCTCAATCTTATTAACTCATCAAACACATCACACAACTCAACAACACTCCTTATTTCACCTCTGAAAAGTCAATTATTTCTCTCCTTCCATATTAAAAAAACACTGACAACCAACCCTAACCTTCTTATAGTACTATCAATAGAATTTCCATTGTACTTCATAGACATAGTGTTCACAATGTTATCCCATTCCAATTCAGCACATCTCAAGCCTATTTTTTGCTTTGCTCTGAACCAAAATTGTTCAGCATATTTGCACTTGAAGAATATGTGATTATAAGAATCATTGATCATTCAAGCAAAGTGAGCACACCATCATATCATAGGATCCCCAGCTCTTGATATTATCCTAAGTGGTCAACCTATATTGAACAACTATCCATAAAACAAATGCATGTTTGGAGATATTTTAAGAGAACATATGTTCTTACTCCAGTTTACATTCCCATTATCATTTTGTAAATCCTTATAGGCTTGGCTCACAGAAAAAGACCCTTCCCTTCCATTTATACTTCCATATCATTTCATCTTGCTTGGATTCATCAATCATAAAATATTGTATCAAAGAAAGATTAGGATATTTTTCAACCCATTCAATAGGGCATCCACATACTCCATTCGTAACTAAATCTTTAACCACCATGACAGGCTTTAATCTCGCATTGTATACATATCTGTAAGTAAGAAAAGACTGTAAACTTCCCAACTGACTCCAGTTATCATTTAGTACTGAAGCTTTACATCCATCTCTTACTTTCATGAAAAATAACTCCCTGACTTCATTTCTTGGCTTTAGAATGTTTTCCACCCCCAACTATCATTTATGTCCTATTCTACAGCCTAAACACTTCCACCCTTTAATTTAATAGTATTTATCCATTTGACCCATAAGGAATCCTTGTCTATAACCACATGCCACATATGCTTAATAATCATTGCTTTGTTCCAAACACCTAAATTTTTCAATCCCAGACCTCCTTAACTCTTTGGCCTGCAAATAGACTTCCATGCCACTTTAGTTTTTCTTTTAGACATTTCATCTTGATTTCATAGAACCGTTTAAGAAGCTTATGAATGTCCTTAATGACTATTTTAGGAAGTAAGAAGACTGATTCCAAGTATACATGTATAGATAAGGACTAAAGCCCCTAATTGCAACCTCCCAGCATAAGATAAGCATTTGTTTTTCCAGTTAAAGATTCTATTTTTAATTCTATCAAACAAGCTTTTGTAGTTACTCACACAAATTCTTTTGAAAGTAAAAGAGACTCCTAAATACTTAACTAGTAATTTCTCCACCTTAAAAGGGATATTATCAAGAATGCTTTGCTTCTATGTATTGCTCATGCTTCAAAAAAATAGTGGTACTCTTACTATAATTTGGAAGCAGACCAGAATAGGCACCAAAATCCTCAATAGTTTCGTTAAGAATTTTACAGAATTCATATCTCCATGACAAAAAATTGGAAGATCATTAGCAAAACAAACATGAGTTATCTTCATACTTCTGCACCCAAAATCATATTAGAACTCTTTTCTTTTTTCCACGTTCTCTTTAACAATTAAAGACAGAATCTTCATGACCAAAGTAAATAGATAAAGTGACACTGGATCACCCTATCTCAAACCTCTGCCTCCTTTAAAATAGCCAAACCTCTCCCAATTAACACAAATAGAGAAAGAAGTTGTAGTCACACACCTTATAATCAAATCAACCATTTTTTATGAAATCAAAAACCATTAAGAATGCTCTCAAAAAACTTCTAGTTAAATGTGTCATAAGCTTTATGGATATCTATTTTCATAGCAACTTGATGCGTATTTTATTTTAATCATAAACCAAATTTTAAATTTATAAAGCTCGTATACCTGTGGTCTACAACACACTAATAGGCAGAGAACCTGATCGCGTGTAGGGTAGGTTTTGGAAAATCTGAGGTTGTATAAAGAGCTAAGTGTTTGGTCTAAAACTTGAATTTTAATTGTCACATTTGAAAGCCAGAAAAGTAAATGCAGAAATAGAAATGAAGATTTGATTAAAGGAAAGAGGCGTACTAACCTAGTTACTACTCTATTAATGTGATGATGATATTTCCTAGTGCAATGTTTAATTCTCATTTTATATGGTGGTTATAATATCATTAGGCCCGGTTTGTATTCGCAACCTTACCTATAATTCCTATGATCTCAACCCCGTTGCTCATGGAAGTCGGGTGTCTGGTTTATAGTCATTAAACCCCTAACTACTCTAAAGAAATTATCTAATGCCGACAATCCCGCTACTCGACATTAAACCCTCCTATTAGGTGCTAACTAACAAAAGGATTTCCTGTGCTTTATAAGTGCCTAATCTAGTGTAGGTGGGGATATGGGCAATACCTACACTTAAGATAGATCTCATCCTATCTCTTGTAACATATTAGACTACCTTTCAACTTTTCACGCCTAATCACTAGCTAATAGGTTCTATACTAGCCTTAGCACAACCAAAACGCAATGATCAATCAACAAGCAAATAGAGTATCCATATAAATCGATAATTAAACTAAGAAATACACATCAACACAATAATAGATACATAACTAGGTTAGCACTAGAAGTGCTTAGCCACTCATAGTGTAAATTGCAGAAAACATAATGAAAATGATCTTGGATTGATTAAACATTAATGTTATTACAAATACTTGATGAATGAATAATACAAACAATGATTAAAGCGAATTCTCCCTTGGAATTATGGTGAATAGAGCTGGAAAACCCCTTACAATGGAGCCCTAGTCGTCCTTGGTGAGTGATGTATGAAGAGAATAACGAACTCAACAGATTTAAGGCTTCTATTTATAGGCTCAATCTAGTAACCCTAAGTAAGGAGTTACGCCGTAACCTCCATAATGCACATATGTCTCAAGGCGTAGCATAGTTACGGCATAACGCGGTGGTAACTCTCGAATTGATTTTCACCCTTTGTTGCGGCGTAACCCCTAGGGGTTAACTACTCCATAACTATAAACTTGAGTAGGATCCTTGGGTTGGGTAGAATAAAGGTTACGACGTAGTCCCATCGAACTAGTCACGCCATAACTATTGTCTGGAGCAGCTACTTGTGCATATTTCTTCACGCACCCTTCCATTTTCACGTCTTTTCATTTGCATGCTCATATTTTCCTAAAAACGAAACTTGAATCAATTAAGTACATATTTTCATAGAAATACAATAATTATGAGCATTTTTATAAGGGAAATTGATACCAAAATGCATGAACTATTTGATGCTATCAATTATCCCCTCACTTAACTTCTACTTGCATTATAGTAGACCTTTTAGAATCATTTCTAAAAAGATATCTCCCAAGTTATCTTGGAAGATATGAATTTAAAAACTACCTACACTAGAAGACATCAAAGTCGAACACCTCATGAAAAGGGGAACAAAATCACTCAAACTCTCACTAGTCTATGTGTTTCATTTTCTAAATGATCACTCAAATGCTTAGTCATAACATGTATTTTATCATAAGCTTGGCGAGTACACAAAACTCCACCACTAGAGCTAAAGTCAAGACAATTCTCAAAAGCAACATAGGGTAGATATAACATAAAGGTTTAATTGGCGAATCATTCTTGTAATCGTTACCAATACCAATGCTCTAGAAAAAGCGACAAAGCCACAAATGCTCGTCCAAATCCATGAACGAGACACCTATGATTGCTCAATTCCTTAACTCGGGCAAGCTAAAGGTTAGGATCGTAAATGAATAAGGGAAGGATATAAGACATGTGATGCACATACAATGGTGAAAAATAAAAATAAACAATCAAGTAGTCTACTTTCCACAATATCCATGTCATTAGTTACCATCCATCTAGTAGCTCAAGCATCGAGGCGTAAGAATCTGATCATCATCAATAATGAGCTAGTGTATATAGTGTAGATGTATAGCTTTGACGTGTAAAATCATTAAGGCAAATGGAATGCACACTAGCTTAATCTTCAATTAACTAGTTGGTTTATAAACGTACCAACTCTAAATTATCCTCGAACTACATACGCGGTAATCATATAACATAAAGTAAGTTGGTTTCATAATTTAACCAACACTCAAAATACCATCATACTACAAAATTTCAAATCAATACAGATTTTTTTATCACATGAAATCTGTAGCATAGAACTTAAAATAATTATGTAAACATCCCCCCACTTGAGATAAATTATATCGAAAGTAATAGTGACAATGGGGCCTTCATTGATCAAAATGACAAGTCTTTCACGAAAGCGCAATTCTTGAACCCTTCTACTTAAACCATGGACTTAAGCAATTTGCAACTCCCCGACTATGGATTATAGACTACATGGTAGGCTAAGCTGAAATGGTCTAACAAAACAAATATATATAAGGTTTAAGAAATGAAAGAAAGGCTCGAAAGGATTTCTCTGGGGGCATCTTGCATTAAAAATAAGGGCAACAAAGGATTTTATCACGAGAGGCCCACAAGTCGATGTGACAAGTCGATAAACACATACAATAACACACATATGGGCTGATTTGGTGTAGATCCTAAAATATTGCCTTTTTGAATTATCTATCCTAATTGCACCGAGAAAACTCAATGCAATACTCATCTATGGTCTTGTAATGATGTACGTACCAAGTTATAAAGTCTAAAATACTATCAGCATACTCATATTTGGTGGATTATGTCGTATAAGAAAACAGAATATAAGGCTAAATCCTTACCAATGGAATAATAGGTAGTTGTGCTCGACATAGATCTATTCTAGTTTTGGTAAAGAAAACATGTCAAAAATTTAAAAAATGGCACAAAATTTTCAAGACAAACTACATAAAACGAAGGCAAATAATGGTCGAGTGGTAATTCTACTCCCAACCCCGCACTTGAGTTGTACAATGTCTCTATTATACGTAAAATGGTCACAACTGAACGAAAGAGTAGAATTAAAACAAAAAGACGCCCCTGAGTTTTCTCGACATGATTGAAGATATACGTATTAGAACGTGTCCCGCTTTGAGATCTATGAGCAAACGTTGAATCCCTAATTTACTTTAACAAACCATATGCATTATACAAGAAAAACATCAAGCAAACAAAACACAAAAAAATGAAAAACTAACTCACTTTTGTAGGAGTCACTGTTGCATTTAGCATATGCAACAAGCCTTTTAAACCCCTCGGTATTCTGAGTGGACGAGTGAAGTCTCGTGAGGGTTTCCAGGAAATACACCCACAAAGTTTGTGACAAAATTACATGATTTGGTGTAAATTCAACATCATTTTCGAATAGGTTTTCTACAGGAAATAGTTACAGCGTAACTAAATCGATTTAGTTACGTTGTAATTAAGTGAACTTGGGTAAAATAATAAAACTGGGGAATCAGTTACGGCGTAACTTGGTTATACCAGTTATGCCGTAGTTACCTACTGTAGCTGTGTCCCAAAATTTCCAACTTAATTATGAGTCAAGACGACTTCATTGTCTTCTCTTCACTGTAGAAACCTACAAAAAGGATGGAGAAAACACAAAACCAAACGAAATACAGATCACACAAGTGAAAATGCAAAACTTAGTCAAATTGGGGATTTTATGAATTATTGTGACTTTTAAATCTAAACTCACTGCTATGTGCGCAATGAAAAACTGAATTGAATGATAATTTTTTTTATTGAAATGTGGTTAGAAAACTAAACAAAAAAGAAGCTTTTACATGAATTTTAATGGCAGAATTATGGCGGGAAAGTTTATTAAAGGAGAGAGAGAAGGAGAGGAATTTTTTTTAGTATTTAACATGATTTTGTTATGTTTCAGCAGGGGGCAAGCCACATCTAATGTTCAAAAACATTAATTATAGTTCACAACACAGTTTTTAATTATTGAAGCAAAGAAATGACTTTAAGGCCATGATGTAGTCAAGAACCAATTTAGTAGCTTTATCGTCTCTTGTTAATTGTGAACAAACTAGGTGGGCTACGTCTAATAAACACATAGCGTTTTTGAACAATTAGTGGCTACATCAAACTTCATCGTATGGATTTACCCCATACTTTTTGTAGTTTGTGGTGAAATTCCTCTCGACATGTTCACATAAAGCTCTCCATGTGGGTAGACGATTTCGTAATACATACATTTCTGATGCTTACATATATAGGCAACAAGGTTTATGATTAATGTGCTATATTGGATTTATGATTAAATAATAGAAAATCAAGTCGCTATTGAATTCACTATGGAAGCCTACAATCTTTTAGCAAACATTTTTTATAAGGCGAACCGCATAAAAATGTATTATAATTTATGTCAATTTAAATTTAAGGTACTTATCTTTTTTTGAGCAATTTAAGGTTTTTTTTAATTTTTTGAAAGCGATTATCGGTCATAATTTTAGCCGAAATAAAATTTAAAAGCTCAATTATAACAATACATCACTTTGTTTAATCATTTCAGCTGAAAAAATGACCGATAACATTTTTTGAAAAGTCAAAAAAACCTTACATTGTTCTAAAAAATAAGTTCGATACCTTAAATTAAGAAAAAAAAGATGAGTACCTTAAATTTAAATTGACCTAAAGTATAATACATTTTATGCGATTTGCCCTTTTTTGTATGTTAGTGTACTTAAACCATGTGTGCGTGTCATGGTTTTATATTGGCAATTTTTTAAATGATTCGTTAAGATTTTGCATTCTGTAAGGCAAAATTTCATTGTCTATTTCCTGATTTATATTTCCTGATTTATAGCAATATGATTTTTCATTAATAGTGCATTGATGATTACATGTTTATTGAATGTTATAAGTCCAAATATTATTACAACTTTCATTGTTTAGTTGTTGTTACAAGTTTAGTGAATTAATATATGGTTGTTACATGTTTACTGGTTGTTACATGTTTATCGAATTTTTATATGCCTGCTACAAGTGTGTGTATGTTGTTTTTGTTTTTTTGCTTCGGTTACAATCAACGACTTGTTATTTTAGATTTTAAAAAATTTCATAAAAAAATATGTCGGCTTAAGGGTATGTTTGGTAAAATGGGCTTGGGCTTGTGATGGGGCTGGAGCTGGGGCTAGGGCTTATATTATAGGCCGAAATTAAAATTTGTATTTTTGAAAATTTGTTTGGCAAATGGGTAGAGGTTAGGGCTTATTATTGCAAAATTACTAAAAATGACATAATTAAATGAATATTTTGTATATGTTAAATATTTTTGTGGGTATATAAGTAATTTATGGCTCAAAAGCCCTGGGCTAAAGTTTTTAGCCCTTTTTATGGGGTTGGGGCTTATAAAGACTCATGACTTATAATCCCCTTCATAAGCCCACGTGACAAGCGAGACTTATTTAATAAGCTGACTTATTTTAAAAGCCCAAGCCCCGATAAACCCTTAAAAGCCCTTAACCAAACATAGCCTTAGATGTCGTCATGGATACAAAACACGATTGTATTTCAGTACAATCTGATTTTTTGCCTTGCAAAATTAAGACTATTTTTTTTACTTTAAATCATCATTGTTAGTACAAAAGTAGTGCGGTATGTTTGAGGAGGGACAACGTACTTACAATAAGAATTATAAGTCCGCTGAAAGGTGAAGATTTGTACTAAGTGAAAGTGCGTGGAGATTTCCTGCTAAGAATAAGAAACACTGTTAGCCTTACTGCGGGAAGGGATCCCGCGATTGGACTCCGAAGTGAGAGTAAGTAATGGTTATAAGTGGTATGTGTGTAATCGTAGTGGAAATCATATCGTTTGAAGTGACCAGGTAGCTTCTTTTATAGGCTGATGTCTCTGTCGGGTGCATGGGTCACGAGACGAGGTTTACCTTATTATCCAATGGATAATAGGGTTGTCGCTGTAAGGTCAACGTCGTTGATAATGTCACCCTTTGTAGCGTAGTCGCTGAGGTTAACGTTATTATTGTTTGTTATCCATATTCAGGACGTTGACGCTTTGTTCTGGTTCCCCATGCTCTGTCCCTTACTCTATTTAGTTTGATCACGGGTGACCACTTGCCGTGAAGTGGTGTGTCGCTGTGAGCGGATCGTGCTTCTTGCGGATGCAGCTTGGTGTTCGCGAAGCGGTTAGCCTTGGGCTGCTCTTGGGCCTTCCGGAGTGCTGGGCCTGAGTTTGTTTCTAATTGTTTGGTCCGGGCTCGCGGTCCGGACAATACTATACGTCATCATGTCCCCTCAGTCTAGTGCATTTTTTGCGCGTGCGGAAGATGTTACTAGACTTTCACTTGCTGCTTGACCTGTTCTACCCCTTGTGCATCCGTGCCCCTCTAACTGGGTAGGTGGGCTTGAGTGTCGTGCCCCATTTCTAGCCACATGATTTTTGGTTGATTTGACGTTTTGTCAGGTGCGCGAATCATCGCGACTATTCATTTTTTTCTATATTTCAACCGTTCGATGAGGGGTGTGAACACGTGTCTCAATCTTGGCGTTTTTGGTTTTCTTCTTGTGGATCTGTATAAATATCCCCTTATTTTCAACGTCTTTCTTTTTTAGTTTTTTACTGCGCTTTTCTTTTCCTTTTACTTTCCTTCATCCAGTTCTTCTTTTGTATATTTTTCTCTCATATGTCCGTGCACTTTTAGTTACAGGTTAGGTTCTCTTTTCCTCTTACATTTTCATTTTCTTTGAAATGGCTGGTAGTTTGATTTATAATGTCACATCCGTATTAACCAAAAGGGAATTAGATCACCATTGTTCTGTGTTTAACCTCCGGCCGACTTGCGGCCGGAGTTTCCTGATCAGAATGCTACAATCAAAGATAGTCCGGCAGGGAAGATCGGCATGTACACCTGTTTTATTGAATTCGCTAATTTTCGGATCCCCTTGTCGAAGTTCTTGCTTTGCGTTCTCGAGTATTATCAGATTAACCTTTCTTAGTTGTCTGTTATTGGTGCGGCGAAAGTGAGTCATTTTGAGATTATGTGCCGTGTCCTTAGTCGCGTTCCTACCGTGGGTACCTTCCGCTGTCTTTATGTTAACTCTATTAGTAACGGGTGGTTATCCTTTTCAAAGCGTGGTGGCGTTGACGATCCCTGCTGCTATTCGAAATAATTTGATTCGTTGAAGAACTGAAACAATCATTTTTTCTGGATTGACACTTCGATTTTCTCGTTATCTATTTCATGGTTCAGTGGCACTTCCGTTGTCAAGGATCCGCTTCCGGTAGACGAAGCCGTGGATCTGCCCTATGTGGAATT
>BQNB010157316.1:0-15165 GCA_026074375.1 Tanacetum coccineum | reverse complement strand
ACCTAAACAACAAGAAAAACCAGTTAGGAAACCAGTTAAGTATGCTGAAATGTATAGGTCACAAAGTCCTAGGAGAAATAAAAGAAACTAGAATAATCAGAAGTTAGAATAGCTAGGAAGTGACTTTGTGATGTACACTAAAGCTTGTTTTGTCTGTGGAAGTTTTGACCATGTGCAGGCTGACTATAATTACCATCAAAGGGAAAGGGTGGTATCTGGGAATAATTATACAAGGGTAAATTATAATTATTCTATTAAATAGGCTCACCCTAGTGCTCATAGGAATATAGTTCCAAGAGCAGTTTTAATGAAAACTGGCCTAAGACCACTTAATACTGCTAGGCCTGTTAATACTGCTTATCCAAAAACTATAGTTTATAGTGCTAGACCAGTTTCACGTTTTTCTAAATTAGCACAATCAACTTTAAAGAGGCCATATCAAATAAGAACAACATTAACTAAAAACATTTAGTCAAAAAGTTAATACTCTTAAGGGAAAATTTTATATTGCTAGGCCAAAAGCAGTTCATACTGCTAGGCCAAATTCAACAGTAGTTAATGCTATTAGGTCAAATCAGGTTAATACTGTTAAGGCCTCCGCATGTTGGGTTTGGAGACCTACCAAACTTAATAGTGCATCGATTACTTTGAAGAGACATAATTATGTTGATGCACGAGGCAAATCCAAGTCAGTAATGGCTTGGGTCCCCAAAGGAAACTAGTTTTCTTATTTTTATGTGCAGGGTCATCCACAAAAGAAGATCAAGGCTATGTTGACAGTGGATGCTCAAGGCATATGACAGGGAACATGTTCTATCTTTTAGACTTCAAGGAATTTGATGGAGGATATGTTAGTTTTGGGGGAGGAACCAAAGGAGGGAGAATTACTGGTAAAGGAATCTTAAAACTGGTAAGATTGATTTTGAGGATGTGTACTTTGTCAAGGAGTTATAGTTTAACCTTTTTAGTGTTTCACAGATGTGTGACAAAAAGAACAATGTTCTTTTTATTGACACTGGATGCTTTGTTCTGTCTCCTGACTTTAAGTTAGCTGATGAAAGTCATGTTTTACTTAAAGTTCCTAGAAAGAACAATATGTACAGTGTTGATATGAAGAATATTGTTCCTAAAGAGAGTTTAACTTGTCTTGTTGCAAAGGCCACACTAGATGAATCAATGTTATGGCATAGGAGGCTAGGTCATGTAAATTATAATAGTTATAACATAATCGGTTTTAAGCGTTTTGCTCAATAACTGGAAATGATAAGCACGTCAAGCGTTAATTAAAGTTATGTCTTATAAGGTTTTGAACACATTTCTACACTTTTTCAAAATGTTACATTTTAGACCCTTAAGAATGAAAAATGGCAAAATATACCCTTGGAGTTTTCACTTTTACAAGTTTGGTCCTTCTAGTTTAAAAGATGTACAAAGTAAACCTTGTACTTTGGAAAGTGACATAATAGACCCCTATAGTTATAACTTTGATAAAATGACATTTTCAGCCCTTTTAGTTATAAGTTTCAGAAAGTTACGATATATACCCCTTGCATGGAATACTTTTGCAAAACAAATCCAAAACGCCATGCAAGCTTATTTTAAGATTCCAAATGATATTTGCAGGTGATAGCTTATTAATATAAGCTAAAATATGAAGGTTTAACGTAACAAAAGTTTAAAATAACGATTCGTTAAGCTAGAAATCAAAACGGGTCGAATTAGGGTTTTAAAACAAAAACGCGTAGGTTTTTAATTCAAATTCCTTCAAGACTTGATAAAGTGGTTATTATAATGTTAGATAAGCTTATTAGAATAGATTATAATGATAGTTTACAAGTTTAGCTTATAGATTAAGCAAAAACATGAAATTAGGGTTTCATGAGCTCGGTTTGGATCAAAAGTCAAGAACGAATGATTTGTAAGTTAAAAGCTTGTAACAAGAGTATATTTAGGATCAAATTGAACATTATAAGAGTTATAGAATAGTAGGAGAGTTTATGGAGCCTGGTTTAGAGCTAAATGATTGAAAATGGGTCGAACTAGGGACTTTTGCTTTCGTACGCCTAGAATAACAACTCCGGGGCATCTTTTCTTGGTTTCTTTGCTTGAATTCTGATATTGGGACTTATATAGTTCTTCTATTTCTGATATGGGAGTATTAGAACTCCATTTGTGTATAAGAGAGAAGTTGTGGGAGATGGTTTGAATTGGAAGGGTTTTACCCCTATTTATAGGATCGAATGACCCTTAAGGACCAAGGAAACTTAATAGCCAAGTCTTGGACATTTGTAGCAGCTAGGGGATGATGCGGAGAGGCTATAACATGAGTTATCAAAGCTAGAAAGTAGCATGGAGGTGTTGGAAGGTTTATAAGGGGTGTTTGTGTGCCACGGCTTGAAATGAGTCACCAAGGGGTGATGTGGCTTTTCTTAGAGGCCAAAGAGATGATGTAAGTGCTTGTAAGAAGCTTGTGGGTGAAGTAGGTGCATCATGGAGGTGCTTGGATGCAAAGTTGAGTTTTAAAATGGGTCAAAAAGAAAGAAATGGTGTTGCGGGTTCAATAGAGCACGACTAGGGTTTTTAAGCTTCAATTTCGTGTGCATTTGATTAGTGATGATAGATTAAGGATTATAAGGCTTGTATTAAGAGTTTACCACAAGGTTTGATTAGTGGTTCGAGTTCAAAATGGGTGAAAATAGGTAAACGGGGTCATGGTTTGAAATTAGGGTTCCTTTAGGGTTTTCTAGGTTTAATTCTTGTACATTGTTGTTAAAAATGGTGAAATGATGATGGAATATGATTTGTAAAGTTGTAAATCATGTATTTACAACTTATTTGAGTAATGGTTTGGGTTTAAAATGGGTAAAAGCCAAGAAACGGGTCATGGTTTAGTATTTAGCTCAGGTTAGGGTTTCTAACTTGGATTTCTTGTAATTTCATGAATTGAGAATGAATATAGAATGTAAATGAAGTGCATGACTTTCTTGTAACTTGTACTTTATAGATTGTACAAGATTACTTAGAAAAATAGAGGTAAAACAGCAATTTTGGATATCGTGCATTAATGACTTATACATTATGCATTAAAGGACTTGTTCCTTATTTTGGAGGAAAAGTATATTCAAATAAGATATTATATTACTTGTACATAATGTCTTAAGTAGGACTTGACATATTAGGATGTTTATATGATATAAACATAGATATAGATTGTAACACCCCCATTTTGATAATATAGCAGCAGAAGCTAATCTGGGGTATTACTTCATAGTACAACAGTCACAATCATAGAAAACGACTCAAAGAGACGTTTTTAAAAGATACATTATCATTCATTAAAATCAGAGTTTTACAAAGGTAGGTCCTAAAATCTAGAAACATAAAATGTGAATGATTACAAGCTTTTAGCCATCTTTAAGTCCATGCCACTCCGTGCCATTGGTTGCTCAATTACCTGAAATAAACATGTATAAAAAGGGTCAACACAAAGGTTGAGTGAAATTCATAGGTTTGAAATGTAATAGTTGAATACAGGTTATCATAATGGAAATATTTGCATTGCAGGGACAATTATTATGGAAAACAGTATTATCATTGAGAAACAGTGATGCATGTTTAATGGTAAAGGGGTTACGTTGTTTACACCCGGGTTTAAATTTGGTAAATAAAAAAAAAAATATTGCAACGAATTCCTATTATCTGGAAAAACATTTATGGAAATAGTATTTCATGGGGAGAACAGTTGAATGCACTGTTTAATGGTAATGTGGGTTATGTTGTTATACACCGGTTTTGGTAACATAATTGCAACGAACTACTCTACCAGACTTAACTTAGTACTGCCAGTATTAACTTAGTACTGCCAGAACTAACTAATACTACCAGACTTAACTGTTATACTACCAGTATTAAGTCTTTTACAATCTATTTCCCAACAGTAACTTGCCAAGGTTACCCATTAGGTCAAATATAGTGCGTTTGGCTACCCTATGAATGGGTATACCAACGGGAGCCGTCACCCCCAATAGATCTATTCACAATATTCGCGCTCACTCGCAATGCAAGTAATTAATAATTCATGATATGGAAATAATGGCACTGGAAGCTACTTAGGCAATAATATATCTGGATAGCATACAGTTGGAAAAACACTTGCATTCATGGTTTATATCAGGTATCGCAGGTTTATAAAGTATTAAAGAGATTGAAAAGCAAGGCTATGAACTCACAATATCGATTTTAAGTACTTGTGTATATTAAAAACAATTGAGCATGTATCCCCCTCGTGGGTTTATAAAGCATGTAAATAAGTAAAAGCGAGGCTATGAACTCACTAAGTCTTTGAAAAGTAATCACATTGTCATAAAATAAACGAGAATGTAAAAGAGTTTGTAAACAAGCATGTATCCCCCTCGCGGGTTTATAAAATATAAAGACTTTAAAAGCGAGGCTATGAAATCTCACTTAGTTTTTGAAAAGTAATCACATTGTTATAAGATAAACGAGTATGTAAAAGAGTTTGTAAATATGCATGTATCCCCCTCGCGGGTTTATAAAACATTAAAGAGATTGAAAAGCGAGGCTATGAACTCACCTTAACAGTACAGTTTGAGGAGCTAGGGCACTTTAAATCGTAAACCCAACAGCGCAGTCAGAACGTAATACCAAGATTGAAACAGGAAAAATGAAACCCCTTAATATGAATCTCCCTAGTATTGTGGTACGATATAGATTCAGGACAGGATTTTTAAAAGCATATCGATGATGAATTATATAATAGTTATAACATAATCAGTTTTAAGCGTTTTGCTCAATAACTGTAAATGATAAGCACGTCAAGCGTTAATTAAAGTTATGTTTTATAAGGTTTTGAACACATTTTTATACTTTTTCAAAATGTTACATTTTAGACCCTTAAGAATGAAAAATTGCAAAATATACCGCTTGTAGTTTACACATTTTACTAGTTGGTACCTTCAGTTTAAAAGATGTACAAAGTAAACCTTGTACTTTTGAAAGTGACATAATAGACCCCTATAGTTATAACTTTGATAAAATGACATGTTCAACCCTTTTAGTTATAAGTTTTAGAAAGTTACGATATATACCCCTTGCATGGAATACTTTTGCAAAACAAGTCCAAAACGCCATGCAAGCTTATTTTAATATTCCAAATGATATTTGCAGGTGATAACTTATAAGCTAAAATAAGAGGTTTTAACATAACGAAAGTTTAAAATAACGATTCGTTAAGCTAGAAATCAAAACGGGTCGAATTAGGGTTTTAAAACAAAAACGCGTAGGTTTTTAATTCAAATTCCTTCAAGACTTGATAAAGTGGTTATAATAACATTAGTTTAACTTAATAGAATAGATTATAACAACATTTAACCATTATAACGATTTGATTTAAGAAAAACACAAAATTAGGGTTTCGGGTGCACGGTTTGGATCAAAAAGAGAAAACACATGGTTTTTGAGTTTTAAAACTTTAACAAGAGTTAAAATTAGGATTCTATAACATCATTAAGAGTGTAGGAGAAGGTATGAAGATCATAGAACCTGGGTTTGAGCTTTGAAGATCAACAATGGAGGAAAACAGGTCGAAATAGGTAGAAACGCTTAGTACGCCTAGGTTTTTCTTCTTCATGGCTTCAAGGCTCAAACCCAGGTTCTATGATCTCCATACCTGATCCTACACTCTTATAATGTTCATATGATCCTAAATATACTCTTGTTAAAGTTTTAAAACTCAAAAACCATGCATTTTCTCTTTTTGATCCAAACCATGCACCCGAAACCCTAATTTTGTGTTTTTCTTAAATCAAATCGTTATAATGGTTAAATGTTGTTATAATCTATTATATTAAGTTAAACTAATGTTATTATAACCACTTTATCAAGTCTTGAAGGAATTTGAATTAAAAACCTACGCGTTTTTGTTTTAAAACCCTAATTCGACCCGTTTTGATTTCTAGCTTAACGAATCATTATTTTAAACTTTCGTTACGTTAAAACCTCTTATTTTAGCTTATATTAATAAGCTATCACCTGCAAATATCATTTGGAATCTTAAAATAAGCTTGCATGGCGTTTTAGACTTGTTTTGCAAAAGTATTCCATGCAAGGGGTATATATCGTAACTTTCTGAAACTTATAACTAAAAGGGCTGAACATGTCATTTTATCAAAGTTATAACTAAAGGGGTCTATTATGTCACTTTCCAAAGTACAAGGTTTACTTTGTACATCTTTTAAACTAGAAGGACCAAACTCGTAAAAGTGCAAACTCCAAGGGTATATTTTGCCATTTTTCATTCTTAAGGGTCTAAAATGTAACATTTTGAAAAAGTATAAAAATGTGTTCAAAACCTTATAAGACATAACTTTAATTAACGCTTGACGTGCTTATCATTTCCAGTTATTGAGCAAAACGCTTAAAACCGATTATGTTATAACTATTATATAATTCATCATCGATGTGCTTTTAAAAATCATGTCCCGAATCTATATCGTACCACAATACTAGGGAGCTTCATATTAAGGGGTTTCATCTTGGTATTACGTTCTGACTGAGTTGTTTGGGGTTACGATTTAAAGTGCCCTAGTTTCCTCAAATCGTTTACTGAAGACCTCGAATTAATGTATGGCCCGAACGGTTGGGGGGTGGGGTGATACAATAAATCCAAACTCTCCAATTAAAACTTATAACAATATTAAACTCTTAGAATCAAAGTTCTAGAGTACAATCTTCCTAAGACTCGACATATTATCCCAGGTTGCGTGACGTGGCTGTTTACTATCATCTTGCTATATCAACCTTCCCTGTTAAGATCATCGTCAGCTTTCATTTTGGAATATTTATTACAACTACCTATCAGGTGAAGTTCATAACCTCGCCTTTACTTATTTACATGTTTTATAAACCCGCGAGGGGGATACATGCTTGTTACAAACTCTTTTACATACTCGTTTATCTTATAACAATGTGATTACTTTTCAAAGACTTAATGAATTCATAACCCCACATTTCAATCTTTTGAATACTTTATAAACCTGTGATACCTGATATAAACCATGAATGCAAGTGTTTTTCCAACTGTATGCTATCCAGATATATTATTGCCTAAGTAGCTTCCAGTGCCATTATTTCCATATCATGAATCATTAATTACTTGCATTGCGAGTGAGCGCGAATATTGTGAATAGATCTATTGGGGGTGACGGCTCCCGTTGGTATACCCATTCATAGGGTAGCCAAACGCACTATATTTGACCTAATGGGTAACCTTGGCAAGTTACCTTTTCCATGGGGACATAGCTCCCTAACCAATGTCACTACGGTGATTTTCCCTGTTAACGTATTGATGTCATGAGCTTAGGTGCAATAATAATGTTACCATTTTTCCATGATAATTGTATTCGTTGCAATTATTACCATTATGATGACTTGCATTCAACTGTTCTCCATAATAATGTTGTTCTCCATGATAATGCTGTTTTCCATAATAATACTGTTTTCCATAATAATTGTGCTCGTGCAAATGTTACACTATAATTTGTATTCAAACTATTTACCATAAACCTATGAATTTCACTCAACCTTTGTGTTAATCCTTTTTAGCATGTTTATCTCAGGTAATTGAGCAACTTATGGCATGGAGTGGCATGGACTTGAAGATGGCTAAAACTTGTTATCATTCACATTTT
Source organism: Tanacetum coccineum (assembly GCA_026074375.1). NCBI lineage: Eukaryota > Viridiplantae > Streptophyta > Magnoliopsida > Asterales > Asteraceae > Tanacetum > Tanacetum coccineum. Next base: position 7,456 of record BQNB010157316.1, on the reverse strand, counting down.
ATGTTTCTAGATTTTGGGACCTGCCTTTGTAAAACTCTGATTTTAAATGAATGATAACGTATCTTTTAAAAACATCTCTTTTGAGTCATTTTCTATGATTGTGACTGTTGTACTATGAAGTAATACCCCAGATTAGCTTCCGCTGCTATATTGTAAAAATGGGGGTGTTACAGAGTGGTATCAGAGCTCACGGTTATAGAGAACAAGGGTAACACCTTAACTATAACTACTTTTCTTTAGCCATCAATGTCCTCCGTGCCACTACATTCCCTGAATTGTGAAGATGCCACTACTTTTCCCGAATACTATGTAAAAATACATAACTATTATACTATTATATAAGTAACTTATGTTATTTACTACTGGGTTGTTACAGTCATGTCTTCGTCCCCTCACTCATCCAATTCCGATATTGAGAATACTTTTTCCTCCATGAACATTCTAAACTATTTCCCAGCCTCACCGAGAAACGTTTCTCCTGAATCTTCCGATGATTTTACTAAGTATCTTTTGGACATACTAGTCTTCTTACCTTTACATGATGATCTGTATATAATGAACATACAAGCATATGATGCTAATATGTTTTACATTAAAATGAATATCATCTTTGATTGAATTATTATGGAGTATTGTATCACTGTTCGGGCCATCATAATTCAGAGGTCATTCAATAAACGTTTGAGGAGCTAGGGCACTTTAAATCGTAAACCCAACAACTCAGTCAGAACGTAATACCAAGATGAAACCCCTTAATATGAAGCTCCCTAGTATTGTGGTACGATATAGATTCGGGATAGGATTTTTAAAAGCACATCGATGATGAATTATATAATAGTTATAACATAATCGGTTTTAAGCGTTTTGCTCAATAACTGGAAATGATAAGCACGTCAAGCGTTAATTAAAGTTATGTCTTATAAGGTTTTGAACACATTTTTATACTTTTTCAAAATGTTACATTTTAGACCCTTAAGAATGAAAAATGGCAAAATATACCCTTGGAGTTTTCACTTTTACAAGTTTGGTCCTTCTAGTTTAAAAGATGTACAAAGTAAACCTTGTACTTTGGAAAGTGACATAATAGACCCCTATAGTTATAACTTTAGAAATATGGCAAAAATAGTCCTTGTATTTATAAGTTTTCAAAAAGTTACGATATATACCCCTATGCATGAAAAACGTATCGTTCTTAGTCCAAAATCCATAATAATGATATTTTTCAATATGAAAAGTAATTTGCAGGTTATAGCTTATTAATATAAGCTAAAATATGAAGGTTTAACGTAACAAAAGTTTAAAATAACGATTCGTTAAGCTAGAAATCAAAACGGGTCGTTTTAGGGTTAAATAACGAAAACGCGTAGGTTTTTAATTCAAATTCCTTCAAGACTTGATAAAGTGGTTATAATAACATTAGTTTAACTTAATAGAATATATTATAACAACATTTAACCATTATAACGATTTGATTTAAGAAAAACACAAAATTAGGGTTTCGGGTGCACGGTTTGGATCAAAAAGAGAAAACGCATGGTTTTTGAGTTTTAAAACTTTAACAAGAGTATATTTAGGATCATATGAACATTATAAGAGTGTAGGAGCAGGTATGAAGATCATCAAACCTAGGTTTGAGCTTATATCTTGGAAACGGGTCGAAATCAGGACTTTTAGCTTCGTACGCCTAGAATAACAACTCCGGGGCTTCTTTTCTGGGTTTCTTTGCTTGAATTCTGATCTTGGGACTTCTATAGATCTTAGATTTCTGATATGGGAGTATTAGAACTCCATTTGTGTGTAAGAGAGAAGTTGTGGGGATGGTTTGAAATGGAAGGGTTTTACCCCTTTATATAGGGCTCAAATGGAACTTAAGGGCCAAGGAAACTTAGGGACCAAGGCTTGGACATGCGTTGCAGCTAGGAGATGAAGTGCATAGGCTATGGTGTGATGTAGCAAAGCTAGATACTAGTATGGATGTGGTGGAAGGTTTCTAAGGGGTGTTTGTTGCCGCGGCTTGAATGGAGGAGAAAAGAGGTGATGTGGCTTGATTTAAAGCCAAGAAATGGAAGAAAGAGCCCTGTAAGCTGCTTACACATGGAGTAGCATGATCATTGTGAAGCTTGTTTGCAAAAGAAAGTTTCAAAATGGGTTAAAATACAAAAAAAATGTACGCGGGTTCCCTTAGGGCTCGAATAAGGTTTTTTGCTTGGATTTTCATGTACATTGATGATATAATGATATATTATTGATCACAAGACTTGTATTAAGGATTATTAACAAGATTTGATAGGTGGTTCAGGTTTAAAATGGGTGAAAACAAGTAAACAGGTCAAAAGTTCACATTAGGGTTCGATTAGGGTTTCTTGGATTTAATTCTTGTACATTGTTGTTAATATGATGAAATGATGATGGAATGTGATTTATAATGTTTTAATTTATGTTATTACAACTTATTTGGGTTGTGGTTAAGGTTTAAAATGGATAAAAATCAAGAAACGGGTCACGGCTTACTATTTAGCTCGGGTTAGGGTTTCTCGGTTTGATTTCTTGTAACTTCATGAAATGAGAATGAATATAGATTGTAAATGAAGTGTATGACATGCTCGTAACTTGTACTTGATGGTTTGTATAAGATTTCTTAGGAAAATGGAGATAAAATGACTATTTTGAATATCGTGCTTAATGACTTGTACATTGTGCTTTTAAGGACTTGTATCTTGACTTGGAGGGATTTTATATTTCAAATGGGATGTTATATTACTTGTACATATGCTTTAGTAACTTGTGCATTCACTTTAGATATTAACTTTTCATGAAATTAGTGTTTAGAGGTATACGATAACGGTTTAAAGCCCGTCTTGATATCACGTTGCAAATGGTACATTATATGAGTAATGTACTTTGTAAAACTGATATTAAGATATTGTCTTGATATGTTATGATGTTTTCTTGACATATATGTATATAGGATTGATATAGGTAGGTTGCGTGAGCTCGTTAACTTTAGTTATGCAAGTAATGAAGCGAAAAATATCCCTGAAAAAGGTGGTTCATATATAATAGATAGATAATAAATTGCATCTAACTTAATAGATGGATATTTACATTGATAAAAATTACGGGTTGTTATATTATGCTATTAGATCATGTTCTTGCCTTATATATGCTCTTTTACTTAGAAAAGTAGTTATTCTAGGCTCGTTACATCAAAAATGGTCTAAGATTGGTCATGAGATGTTCATATTGTGCGTGTAAACTGTTGTTGGGCTCCAAAGTGGTTAGTTTAGTGTCCTAAATGGTCTTTAACCTGTTTGCCATGAGACTGTATTCTTTGTGTGCTCGAATTTTGAATTTCATGCTTAAAATGTTGTTGCTTCTTTGTGGAAATTGATTTTGTGATGATATTATTGATATGTGAGGATTGTTAGATGTGCTTAAAGGTTTTCTCTTGGTAAAAATTAAGACAAGTAGCTTTGAATAGAGTGAAACATGTTTGCTTGAATGAAGCGAAACATGTTTCTTTCATCCTAAGCGAAACATGTTAGTTTCACTCCAAGCGAAACATGTTAGTTTTACCTAAGCGAAACATGTCAGTTTTTCCTAAGCGAAACATGTCAGTTTTATCTAAGCGAAACATGTCAGTTTTATCTAAGCGAAACATGTATGTTTTATGCCAAGCGAAACATGTTAGACAGTTTTCAAGCGAAACATGACAGGTACATATACAAGTGAAATATGACAAAATACGAAAAGAAACGCTGCCTAAATTTTTTAAAATTTGTGTAATACTTGGTGTCATACATCATAAATTTCTTTGCTTGAATGTTCATTTGCTGCTCTCTAACTGAATGTATGTCCTAAGCATCCTTGGAAATGTCTTGTTGATTTTTTAAATTGACTTTGACTAATTGGCCTTAGTTGACTTATTCTTAAAGTGTAGAAATTCTGTCACGTTTGCATGAAACCTAATCATAAACCAATCATATCATCAAAGGATAACCAACTTAATCAGTAAAATATATCTATTGTATATATAAATTGTATTGGTTCATTCTTAAGCAGAATTATGAATCCTTAAGAAACACAACAAGTTGCTGCTCGCGATGAAAAATGGGTTCCTTCTACTGAGAGAGTCAAGATCAGCTCTACCAATATCAGATTGGAAACCACTGTGCCATAAAAGGAAGAGACATTTCAAATGATCATTGACGTAATCAAGAATTCCATATGTTTTAAGGCATTTACTATATCTGCAGATGTCCCAGAAATCTTTATGCAGCAATTCTGGTACACATCAAGAAGGTTTAAGACACTGATTCTTATGAATTCCTCTTAGCCAACAAGAAGTGTATTGTCAATGCTGAAGTCTTTAAGACAATCCTTGATATTTGTCTAAGAGTGGAAGGTGTAGACTTTAAAGATGTTCCAGACAATGAAACTGCGCTCACTTTTCTCATTGATCTTGGCTACAAGGGTCCACTAAACAGATACACCAACATGTTTGTAGATCATATGCACCAGCCATGGAGAACTCTAGCTGCTATAATCAACAAGTGCCTCTCTAGAAAGACTGCAAGCAATGATAAACTCAAAAAGTATAGAATTGACATACTGTGGGGGATGTTTAACAGAGAAAATGTCGACTATCCTGAATTGATTTAGGAAGACTTTGCTTACCAAATTGATCACAGGAAAGAAAAGAGATCAAGACGTGAGAACATGCCATATCCTCGATTCACCAAAATCATCATCAACCACTTCCTAAAATAACACAAGTCTCTCACCAACCTCAATCATAAGCACTATCATACGATCAAAGATGATGGGATTGTAAGCAGGTTAAAGTTTGTCAGAATAGGTGAAGACTATCAGGAATATGGACTTGCCATTCCTGATGTGATGCAGACTGATGCAATCAAGCATTCAGAATCATATTAGATGTTCATCAAATATTCAACAAATCAAATTCCTCCTAAGAAAAGCAGAGGCAAAGGTTCAAAAGGTAAGAAGACTGCTGAGGAGTCTCAGGAAACTGTTGATGTATCTGAAGAGTCTAAACCTGAACCTGAACCAGCTAAGAAAAAGACTTATAGTAAAAGAAGGGTCAAGAAGAAAGTCACACTATATGCTGATGACAACATTATTTCTGATGATCTTGATGTTGCTTTTGAGTTAGCTAAGTCTATCATCAAAACTAAAGCTGAAGAAGAAGAATCAACAAGGAAAGTCTGTTACACCCCGTAAATTTCAAGTTATTATTTTAAAATATTCCATTCATTATTTTAACTTTTATACGTTACGTTTAAATTTGAATTAAAAATCGGGAAGTTATCCCGCATAAAACTGAAAAACTACATCGAAAACGTTCCGACCTCAGACTAAGTTTAGTTCACATATTATATGCATGATTTTATCATTCTAAATTGTTACGTAGTTTACGTACACTCCCGTTTGTGACTTTCCGTTTATTGCATACATTTTACATTTTTCTCGTTTTTGATCAAACAGAACCTCGAAAATCTACCACCTTTGCATGTAAACCCAAGATATCAACCATTTTCCTTCCTAGCATCAAGTATTTAAAAATTCATCCCCCTCATCTTTCAAAATTTCAGATACTAGCTCAAAATTGAATAAATGGCATCTTTTCTTGATTTTGCCATTCATGTGTGCATGTAAGATGAGAAAGGGACACATGAGAGTGTCACTCTCATGCACACTAATCTTGTAAAACATCTCCATGTGCATACTTATAAGCCTTGACTAAAGAAAGTTACCAAGACTTGATAATACTTGAACCATGGCTTAATATTTTGGCTCATTATTTTCTTTTTTTCTTCCTTGTGTTGCATCATCCAACACACACCCTTAGTGTGTTAGTCACTTGACTTATTCAAGCCTATTGAACCTTAGACCCTTACTTCTTCTATAAATACAACCTCACATTAGAACTTAAGGTTTCATTCTCATTCAAGCCACCACAAAAACATTTTTCTTTCTTTCTTTTGCTCCCTAGCTCACGGCAACCATAAGGAACCACAAAGGTTCCTTAAATCTCCATCTTACTTCAAGATCTAGTGTACAAGGTTGTTCATTAAAGTTATTTAAGGTGTTTCCATAGATTGGTTCTTTGATTTCAAGGTTCTTGTTCAAGAAATAAAGTTAAGGTTTGTTATATTCATTGGTTTCTCAAGATCCAGGGTTATTAGTTTAGATCTTGTGTTTCCCTCTTGTTCTTCTTATCTAGTAATCTTACTTTGAAACTCTTACTTTCATTTCTACCATTCATTTAATATTTACTTATGTTCTTGCATAGAACTATATTCCTATTGTGTTTGTGCAAGTCTGATGACATCAAATAACGTCACATTTTTACCGTTATTTATCTCGAATAAGTTACCCATTTTTATATAATTATTGAAAGGATGTGTACTTAATTGCTTAAAAGTGTTATTTGCAATAATTGAGGAGTGATTTGTGAAGACATGCTAAAAGGGGCATATTTTGGAGCTAAAAAGAAGACATTTGAAGATATCCTATTTCTGACCAATACGCCGTATCCAGGAAAAGAGATACGGCGTATCAGCACCAAGTCTTCACAAGAAAACGTGTATTCACAATTCCCAATACGGCGTATCCACATTTTGCCATACGCCGTATCCATGAAGATAACTATTCATAGATACGAAGATATTATTATTTTGGGAATGTATATTATACTGATCATAAACTTTGCGCGCACTCTAAGGGATACACCCCAATACGCCGTATTAGCCTAGCCCAATACGGCGTATCCAGGCTTTTTCAGAGGTTATAAATAGAAGACTCAAAAACAAGTTTTCAGTGTGCAAAATCATATTCTTCATACCATACACATAAAAGATGATTTTTTGAAGAAAAGAAGAGCAATAAAGGTCAAGCATCGATCACGATTCCATAGAAGACACCGTGTAATTTCCTAACTCTTGTAATCATTTAATTTTTGGTATCGTTCAGTAAAACGTTTAGTTTACCTTGGTTATTTGATCACGCTTGTATAATTACAGTGGTTAGGGATTAAAAGTCTTTTTGATGTTGTTTGAATTACTGCTGCTCATGTTTGTGTTAATGCTGCTCAGCTGGATTTAGTACTACTAGTGAAAATATGCTAAGTGTTTACTACTGCTAGTACAAAGTTACTACTGCTAGTGAATATTAGTACTGCTCAAGGTTAAGACTGCTCAGAGATAAGTTAATGCTGCTGAGGTTAATAAGTTAGTACAGTTTGTTGTTAGTACTGCTTATATGATATGTATTAAGTTATTTGTTTATAGAAAAGATTATGAATATCTTAGGAAAGTATTGTAAACCGACTAGGACTCCTTGGTGTATAAAAGGAGGTCCTAGGGCATAGAGTTTTATATATAACTAGACATATAATTCATAGCTTCAAGGTCTTTGTAACCCTAATACTTTA
>BQNB010157315.1:0-10872 GCA_026074375.1 Tanacetum coccineum | reverse complement strand
TCCGACATGATATACGTCCGTCGGCCTGTATAGTCCGTCAAGTACCCGACCAGTGAGAATCACTAAACCCGGACGGGGGGTTATTAGTCTTAATAGATCTATTTATAACACTCGTTCTCACATAACCAATACGCCCGGTCAAGAAATTAATGGTTCATGATGTTTCGGGCAATAGTGGTTTGTACGCTGCTTAGGCAACACGTAAACAGAAAAGAATAACGCAAAGTACTTGTGTCCAATTTTTAAAAGCAAGCAATGCTCTCACCCCAAAGTAATAAAGCAGTAAAAACCTAGGGCTATGAACTCACCTTAAGTAACGAGGAGCAAATATATAATCAACGAATGATGCACGTAAATCAAGAAGTCCTAACGGCGACCTAAGCAAACGAAGCGCCTTAGGAAGGGAATATATATATATTAGGAAGGGAATATATATATAACGAACGACAAAAATCATTTATAGAACTCATGGAATCCTCGTGTTTATGTCGTAGTTCCGTTAATAAAAACGTGACTCTATGAACAAAATATATTTTTAGCTTATTTACGACATTTAAAACTTACTATTTTTGAAAACTTTCTAATTTTGGAAAGCTACCATCTTAGAAAAGTTTGAAACCCCCGGACGTTAATACCGACCTCTAATGTTTGTTAAGACCAATCCTATAATGAAACGCACTAAGCAAGACCTAAACGCGTACTTCCTATTTTTAATCCATGAGTGTATTTATTTAAAGACCTTCTATTTTTATAAAGTCCAAACATTTTTTAAATATAGTTTTTGAAAAGTTAATAACGCGTCCTAACCATTTAATGAATATACTATAGCTTTCGCTAATGTTTTCAAAGCTCAATCGGACTCGAAAACGCCTAAAAACTCAATTTTAACTTCCAATCAACAAAGATACTTTGACTTTTTCTGGAAAATTTTATCTAACTTTGACTCAGATTATCTCTCTCTCGTCTTGTACTTTTAAGCTTAAAAAATTATGTAACTTTTAGTAAAACATCGTTTCGGACAATTTTGTGTTTTATACTTTTGCTAAAACGCACTCGAAAAGGGTCAAATCACCCGATTTTGATTCTGCACAGAAAAGTCAAAATGACAGCTTTTGACGAAAATGTTTCCAACTTCATTTGGCCGTAACTCCTTCGTTACAAGGCCTATATTGACGTTTATTATATGAAAAACTATCTACTCAAAACGAGCTATCTTAAAGTTGCTTCCTTTATTGTTCAAAACACATTTTTAGTCGCCTAAAACCTACACGCAAAGCTCGAACAGCAACTCATTAATCCGCAAACACTTCAAAACCAAACCACAACTTTTCATTGTGCCTAGTCTAACCTAATCCCCATTCACAACTAATTTCCAACAACAAAACCACCTCAAATATTCTCTTAATCCTATTGCTACACTTCTAAGATCATTCTAACCTAACTAGTATATCAAAAATATGTTATTTAAATATAAAGTTTCCACCTTTTTCAATATTTCATAAAACCATTTCATTAGTTTTCATAAAAACGACACAAACACTTGGGTAACCATACCCTTGTACACGAATGAACAAGAAAATGAGAAGACGGGTTCAAGGATTTACTTACAATTGATACGAATGAGATAGAAAAACACAAACTTGACAAGGATGCTTGAAAAACTTGAAAATCCCAAATATCACCAACAAAAGAACCCAAATATCACCAACAAAAGTACCCGAATAATCCTTGAATTTACCCACGATCAAAACCATCTTTAATCTTGAAATAAAGGACTAACAAACACCAAAGGTGTTGGTGTTGTTGTTTGGCCGACGCACCGAAAGAGGAGAGGGGAGGGAGAGATTTTGAGTTTATGTGTGTTTTTTTGTGAGAGAAAGTAATAAAGGAAATGGATGAGGATTAATGGATAAATAGGAATTATTTGTCTAGGTGCAATGTATTAGAAAGAACCAAGATCCTTCTAAAATTTGAATTCTAGGAGAAAAAGCATCCAAGGAGACCAACTTGCTAAAAATGAGGAGCCATGTTGGCTAGGGGGACGAAACAAATAGGACCAAGGGGGTTCATTTGATTATTTTGAATTTTGAATCATGCAAGGCGGTATCCAAGGTGTTTTAAATATTTTGAAAAACACTTGATATTTTTTTGACAACGATTACGGTATACGCAAAAACTGAAAACACGCGACAACTTAAAGGAAAACTACTAAAATTTAAACATTCATTCAAAAGGTAAAAACACGACATTTTCTGAAAGACTACATTAAATAGCAAGCCGGAATGCATCCGGTAACGATTCTCATATATACGCTGGAAACCTCCCGGTTACAGGTCAAATCAACACGAAATTAAATAAAGTCAAACCGACATACGAAAAAGTCAAAGATGATGACCTAGAAATTTACGAGGTGTGACATCCTTTCCCCGTTAAAGAGCTTTGTCTTCAAAGCTTAAGTTGTGACATTCGGTACCGATACGGGTTTGAAAACAGATATGGGTATTTCTTTTTGAAACTGGTCTTCACATTCCTAGGTGAACTCGGGACCTCTTCTCGAGTTCCAACGAACTTTGACGATAGGTATACGGCTCTGCTTCAGACGTTTGACCTCACGGTCCATAATCTTAACCGGTTCTTCAATAAAGTGAAGCTTGTCATCGATTTGGATTTTGTCTAACAGCAGGACAAGTGTTTCGTCGGATAAGCACTTCTTTAGGTTTGACACGTGAAAAGTAATATGGACACGACTCAACTGTTCCAGAAGTTCGAGTTGGTAAGCAATGGTTCCAACTTTGGAAAGAATCTTGAAAGGTCCAATATAACGCGGTTTCAGCTTTCCCCGTTTGCCAAAACATATCACCCCTTTACATGATGACACTTTCAACATGACCTTATCTCCCACTTGGAACTCAAGGGGTTTGTGTCTCACGTCGACATAACTATTTTAACAATCACAGAAGGCTTGAATTTGGATCTGATCCTATCTCTCATTGGAACTCAAGGGGTTTTCGTCTCACGTCAGCATAATTCTTTAGACGCTCCACAAGGGTGGCTTAGATATCGGCTCTGATTTGAATAATCTCTCAGATTGTCTCATGAAAAAATCTCCATCCATTGAGCTAACTATCATCCAACTTCAGCCTAGCAATGGTGATCGCACTTACGACCATATAATGCCTCAAATGGTGTAGCCTTATTGCTCGTATGATAGTTGTTGTTGTACGAAAATTCTACTAACAGTAGATGTCTATCCCAACCCTTTCAAAATCCATCACACATGCACGCAGCATGTCTTCTCATGTCTGAATGGTTCTCTCACTTTGACCATCAGTTTGTAGATGATAAATTGGACTCATATCTAGTCGAGTACCTAAGGCTTTTTGAAGTGATTGCCAGAAATGAGATGTAAATCTACTGTCTCTATCAGAAAAGATCAAAACTAGCACTCCATGCCATGAGACTACTTCCTTCAAGTATTGTCTTGTTAGTTTCTCCATTGAGTCATTTTCCTTCATAGGTAGAAAATATGCTGACTTAGTCAGACGATCAATGATTACCCAAATAGTATCTTGACCAGTCGACATCTTTAGTAACTTAGTAACGAAGTCCATGGTAATATCTTCCCATTTCCACCAGGGAATCTCAGGTTGAACTAATAAGCCAGACGGTTTTTGATATTCAGCCTTAACCTTGGCGCACGTTAGACACTTACTAACATAGGTGGCAATTTTTGCCTTCATGTTGGGCCACCAGTACAACTTCTTCAAGTCATGGTACATCTTATCCGATCCAGGATGAATGGAATACTTTGACTTATGCGACTCGTGCATAATCAAAGCTCTTAAGTCACCAAAACATGGTATCTAACTCCTGGTTTTCAAACACAATGTTCTGTCAAAACGAGGTTCTAGCTTCTTAATCATACCACACAAGTCTTCAGTTTTGAAATTCTCTTCTTTACTCACCTTAGCTTGAGCATTCAAAATTTGCACGGGGAGATTCAAACCAATAGTCATAACTAAGGCTCGAACTCGTAGTGTATTAATCCTTTCCTTCTGGCTCAATGCATCCGCCACCACGTTCGCCTTTCCCGGATGGTAATGTATCTCGCAGTCGTAATCACTTAACAGTTCCAACCATCGATGTTGTCTCATGTTTAGCTCCTTCTGATCAAGAATGTGTTGCAAACTCTTGTGATCAGTGAACACAACGCACTTCGTGCCATACAGATAGTTTCTCTAAATCTTTAAAGCGAACACTACTGCTCTAAGTTCTAAGTCATGTGTAGTGTAATTCTTCTCATGAATCTTGAGTTGGCGGGATGCGTAAGCTAGGACCTTCTCTCTTTGTATCAAAATCGCGCCCAATCCCTTTGTGCGAAGCATCGCAATAAACCACAAAGTTCTCACTACCTTCGGGTAAAGCCAAGATCGGTGCACTACATAGTTTTTGTTTCAACATCTGGAAAGCAGATTCCTCCTTTTCTCCCCAATCAAACTTTACGCTTTTCTGAGTCAGCTTCGTCATAGGCTTAGCGATCTTTGAGAAACCTTCGATAAATCATCAGTAAAACCGGCAAGGCCTAAGAATTGATGAATTTCAGTTAGAGTCTTTGGCGATGCCCAATCCTTGATTGACTCAATCTTAGCAGGATCAACGTGAATGCCTTCACTATCAATCACGTGACCGAGAAACTGTACTTTTGGGAGCCAAAGTTCACACATTGAGAATTTAGCGTACAATTCCTCCTTATTAAGCAATTCTAGGATTAGCTTAAGGTGTTCCTCATGCTCCTTCTTATTCTTGAAGTGAATCAAGATGCCGCCTATGAATACTATCACAAACTTATCTAAATACGGCTTGCACACCCGATTTATCAGATCCATGAATACCGCCGGTGCGTTGGTTAGTCCAAAGGCATAACATGGAAATTGTAATGACCATAGCGTGTTCTGAACTCCGTTTTATGAATGTCTTCCTCTCGAACTCTTAGTTGATGATAACCAGATCTCAGGTCGATCTTACAATAGACAATCGACCCTTGTAGTTGGTCAAACAAGCCATCAATCCTTGGGAGTGGATATCGGTTCTTCACGATAAGCTTGTTCAATCCACGATAGTCAATACACATCCTAAAATATCTGTCCTTCTTTTTTACAAACAAGACCGGAGCTCCCCAAGGCGAAGAACTAGGTCTATGAATCCTTTATCAGAAAGTTCTTGCAACTGAGCGGATAGCTCTTCATCTCAGACGGAGCTAATCTATATGGGGAACATGCCACAGGTGCAGCACCAAGGACTGAGTCGATTTGAAATTCGACTTGTCGAGTCGGTGGAAGTCCTGGCAAGTCTTTGGGAAAAACTTTCAGAAAATCCCGTACGATTGGCACCTCTTCAAGTCGCTTCTCTTCCGACTTGTATTTAGTTTTCTTCTCATTGACTTGTGCCAGAAAGACATGGCATCCTCTTTGAATATATTTATGGGTCTTGGTATACGAGATAATGCTCAATCTTTAATTTCTTGCACCATCGCTTCTATTTCCTTGCATTGTCAACACCTCATCTCCCTAAAGAATTCGGACAATCTTTGCAACACCCCCAAAATAGGTCTCACCCCCCCCCCCCCCCCCACCCCCCCCCCCCCCCCCCCAACCAGCAGAAGTATGATTTCCTGGGTATTACTTCAATAGATCAATAAGCCCAAGATATGAGAAACAACTTCAATAAGAGTTGTTTAAAAACTTATACATTGGAGTTACTAAATTTTTGTACAAAGCTCATAGGCTTAACTTGTTAACATATAATGTAAAGATTCATAACTTAACAATATCCCAAAATTAATGCACGGTAAATTTTTTATAAAAATATGTCTTCATCAAAAAGATACCACCAAAGATCATTGACTTGCACCTTATTGACCTGAAAAACAAAGTTTAAAACTGTCAACAATAAAGTATGGGTTAATTATAGGTTAAAATTTATTAATAAGGCGGAATAGCAAAAGAGTTCCAAGTAATAAATAACGAATACAAATATTCACAAAAATATTACGATATACACTAAGCTCATGACACAGAATCTAAACAACGTAAGTAGATTCAAATACAAATAAAAGATGAGTCCTTAATGTAATGATTTACCCACACCTAAACCCTCTCCGAGTGAGTCCTGAAATGTTATATACTGTTAAGTACGTTTCCCTGTCCAACCGGTAAACTACAAGTCTTTTACTTGCCCGAACGGGATTACTCCAAATAGCTCCATTCAAAAACTTCACGCTCACATAATGTAATTACAACTACATATATGCAATTAACAGTTCAGATGAAGGGCATAGAGGGATTATCAGCTACTTATGCAACTTCAGTAATATTATAAATTGAAAATTACTTGCAATCCATTTTGTAAAACACATAACATATCTCATCCCAGAGATTTGATAAATGATTGAAAAGTGTAAGAAATGGACTATAAACTCACCTTGATGCAATAGCAAGATAATATCAAATACGTGCAGGCACGGAAAACGATGCAAACTCTATCTGCTACCTAAATGAATAATACGCATATTACTAATCATGTAACATACTAAAATGTATGCAATCTTGTCCTTAGTATTGTGCTTGAGTTGAGAAAATATTACTTGCTTAAAATGTGGTTGTTCATGAAAATTTTCCAAATATATTAGGTCATAATCTCTTACAATCAATCATGTAAATTACAATATCGGACAATTTAGAAACTAGGTCGTAGGTACTTTATAGTTAATTCAATAGACATTTGGTTTGGTCTCTAAACGTGTTAAACAAATGAACGGAGTTATAACAAAACACATTTTAAAATTAAGTTTTCTTTATAAAATTTAAGGGACAAACATAAAAGTTTATAATCAAATTCTGGACTCGTTACTCAATGGAATTTCAAACAAAAAGTGGTTTTGAAAACTAGGCTATGCCCTCTACGACTTTCATTATTTAAGTTTTGTCTAAAAATAGCTTTAATAGTTAAAAAACCGTGGCCTAAATCGAGGGTGTCACCGACCGATGACAATTACTACTGATAGCCACACACTTCAATGTTCTCTCTTCTGACCATGATAATTTTCTTCTCAGCAACTGCATAACATCATCATTCAGACTTAACCATTTTTTCGACTAATCGCTAGCATTCCGATTCATACTCGAAACCGTCTCACATAACCACATCTAGAGTTATTCTTAGAGTACAACCACAATACTGACTAATTTGTGATACCCCTCAGATAGTCCATGGAGAGTACACAAAATTCAACACTCTCGATCATGATCTTCTTTTCTCTCTTATCATGTGTATGCTTTAGATGACACAAACTTATACAAGCTGTTTTAAAAGATTGTGCACACAATACTTTGATCGCGGATTACAAACTCGTTACTTAGTGTTATGACAAACCAAAAATACTTTTGAAAACTAGGCCAGGAGTACAACAATTCATCTTTTATAAGTTTTGCAATTCGAAGTCGTTATAGTGACTAAAAACGAGGCCAAAGTAAGGGGTGTCGACCATTCAGCCAACAGTATTAACTTGGTCGAAAAACATGGCAGCAGTACTAACTTTAGGGTCCATTTTCGGGTTCGTTACCCTGTATTATGACAAACTAAAAGTACCTATATAAACTATGCCAGGTCTACTACAACTTATCTTTTGTAAGTTTTGTGATTCGAGGTCGATAGTGGGGTCAAAAATGATGCCAAAGATGGGGGTGTCGCGACTTTCCAACAGTTTTAACTGTTGAACACACGACAGCAGTACTAACTTTAGTCCCTATTTGCGAGTTCGTTTCTTAATCATTTTCCGTGATTCAAGTTGCTAATTAAAGCCTACCATGTCGACTATAAAACGCCCCCATTTGTTGACTCTATGTCTAAGTCTAAGTGGGTCAGAACAAGGCCTAAAGTCGACCCAACAGGGCAGTTTTCATACACATAAAATAACAGATTTGTAAGTCTATTTCCCGCTTCGTTATAAAGCGTTAAAAGCTCAAATTTTGCATGAACGCTACTCCTATACTACGTTAACGAATGATAAATTCAGAAATTTCATTGGTCAAGTTTGTATACGGGTTTCTCAATGAACCCGTATACATCAGAAGGTTTACCAAAAAGAAAATGTTTTGCTTTTAAACTTGTAATTCGGCTAACCATGATTAAGTATATATGTTTCGTTACAAAAAGGCCTAACACACGGTTTCCTAACAACATATGACCAAGGGTTTCTTCTAATTGTAAGTTAACAATTTCTAGTTTCTTGTTTCTGTTACAAACACAAACGAACATGCATATTTCTGTTTTATAGGAAACTTACAATTAGGTAGTGTGTTTTTATCTTTTAAACAAAACGTTCTCAAGCACAATTAAACCAAGGACGAATGCAGGTAAATAAAGAGGAAATAGTGTGACTCACAAAACTTGACGAAAAACGCGGATAAGGAGTTGAACTCAAGTGAAAACCCTAATTTGTTACCAACCCAATTCGTATACAAAACCCAAACACTTTAACCAATTCAACTGCTTGCACCCCCTTTGTGATTATGAACCCGTTTAATGTCTTGCTATCTTGATGTGCTCGACCAAAGAAACAACGAAAGAAAACCCAAGAAACTAGTTAGGGTTTTCTGGAACTTAGGGTTTGATATGGAAGGTGATGGTGTGAAGTTTTGTGGGTTGTATATGTGTCGAAAACCGAAGTAGAGCACAAGGGAAAACAAAGATGAGGAGAGAGTATGATGAATATTGAAGTTGTGTTGTGTTCTTTGTGTTTGCAAGTCTTCTTATACCCACAAAGGATGCAGGCATAGTGATTTTCTCTTGAAGTCACGTTTAATTGTTAACCCAATTAGGGTAAGGATTTCTTGGGACTTCTACATGGTCAAAGTATAGTATATAAAAGGGGAGTACTGTTGGATGCGTGGAATCAAAACCAAGAGAGTAGCAGCTAGATTATCACGAGAGTTTGTGGGTTTTGTAAAAAGGGGCGTTGGGTTTTATTTGTTGGGTAAAAGAGTTGAATTAGGGATATATTTTTTTGTTAAAATCTTATCTTGTTTGGAAATGTTACTGGTTCGAAGGGTTGGGAAAATACACGAGTTATATGTCTAGTTTTTAAGAGTACATGGGCTTTTATTTTAAGTTTTATCTAGTCTCCCAATTCATAGAAGTTAAAATTTTGGTGTAGATTGTTTTAAATGGATTTATCTTGATAAAATTAAATGGACGCGATCATATAACTTTTCTTGTTGTGATATAGATTAAATAACGCATATGAGTGGATCATGTAAGGTCTTAATGAGTTTAGTTGACATTTCTAGCTAAATGTTGAATTTTTGTGCCTACGCAATTTAACTAATGCGGTTTAGATGCATAGCTACGCGAAATAAGCTAAAATCTAAAAAGAAATAATTAAATAATGGAAACTTGGAGTCATAACATGACCTGAAATCACGATGTGTTATAGTCTTCCCCCGTTAATGAGCCTTGTCCTCAAGGCTTAAGACGCGGAACTTGACGGCGGTGCGGTCTTGGTGAAGAGATGTGGGTACTTCTGCTTGAATTGATCCTCACGTTCCCAGGTAAAATCGGGACCACGTTTAGAGTTCCATCTAACCTTAATGATGGGAATGCGACTTCTCTTCAATTGTTTGATTTCACGATCCATAACTTCTACTGGTTCTTCCACAAAGTGGAGCTTGTCATCAACACATAGTTCTTCCAACGGAATCACAAGTGATTCATCGGACAAACACTTCTTCAGATTGGACATGTGGAACGTTTTATGAACTCGGCTTAATTGTTGTGGTAGCTCGAGTTTATAGGCAACAGTCCCGACTATCTCGATCACCCTGAATGGGCCGACATACCTAGGGTTTAACTTCCTCCGTTTTCCAAAACGCACAACTCCTTTCCAAGGTGAAACTTTTAACATGACCTTATCACCAACTTGAAATACCGTTGGTTTACGTCTAATGTCTGCATAGCTCTTCTGTCGGTCACGAGCGGCTTGGATTCTGCTTTTGATTTGGATGATCTTCTCGGTGGTTTCATGAATTATTGTTGGACCAGTAAGCTGAGCATCTCCGACTTCTGCCCAACATACGGGTGATCGACACTTTCGCCCATACAATACCTCGAATGGAGCAGCCTTTATATTGGTATGGTAACTGTTGTTGTAAGAAAATTCCACTAACGGCAAGTGTCTATCCCAATTCTTTCCAAAGTCTAACACGCAAGCGCGTAACATGTCTTCCAATGTTTGGATAGTTCTTTCACTTTGACCATCAGTTTCGGGATGATAGGTCGTACTCATGTCCAATCGGGTTCCCAAAGCCTTATGAAGTGCTTGCCAGAATAGTAAAGTAAATCTACCATCACGATCGGAGATAATAGAAACAGGCACACCATGTCGGGTGACTACTTCCTTCATGTAAAGCTTCATTAACCTCTCCATGGGATCATTTTCCCTCATTGGTAGGAAGTGAGCAGACTTTGTAAGACGATCAACGATCACCCAAATGGTGTCATAACTGTTTGTCGTCTTAGGGAGTTTAGTGACAAAATCTATGGTGATTTTCTCCCATTTCCATTCTGGAATCCCCGGTTGGACTAGTAAACCGGAAGGTTTTTGACGCTCTTCCTTGACTTTAGAACAAGTCAGACACTTGCTAACATAAGTGGAATATTCGCCTTCATGTTAGGCCACCAATACAACTGCTTTATGTCTTGGTACATCTTGTCTGAACCCGGATGAATAGAATATTTTGACTTATGAGACTCGTGCATGACTAGAGTCCTTAAGTCGCCATAACACGGTAACCAACTCCTGTTGTTTAAACATAA
>BQNB010157314.1:3170-15165 GCA_026074375.1 Tanacetum coccineum | reverse complement strand
TTCCTTGCTCAACAAAGATCAGAAGCTATAAGGAATAAACCTCCAACAAAGAATCAACTCAGAAATCAGATGATGACCTACTTAAAGCATGTAGGAAACTATAAACATGCTGAATTGAAAATCAAGAAGTTTGAGGAAGTACAAGCTTTGTATGAGAAGATTAAGAGGTCTGATGAAGATTTCATCTCTATTGGGTCTGCTGAAGATGAAAGGTTGATCAAGAGGATGAATGAGAGAGGAGTTGATTTATCTAAAAGTGAAGTGATCAAGGAACAAAGTAAAGAAGAAGTTAAGGAGGAATATAAAGATGAAGAAAGTACTAGAAAAAGAAAACTTGGTGCTAGGAAGAAGATGAAGTCAAGGAAAAGAAGATATATTCAAAACACTTCTGAGGATGATAGTGACAAGGAGAATGATGAACTGAGATTGTATTTAACTATAGCTCCAGATAAAGAAAAAGAAGTGGACTATAAGATACTTGACAGAAAATATCCTATCAAAGAATGGAAGTCAGAGTGTCTTGGAACCAAACCACAAACTGATCAAGCTGAACATCTTGAGGAGATTAATCTAAATGTGGTGATTAGGAGTAATGGACAGAAGAGACACTTTAGTACTTTGATGAGTGTATTGTCCATATTTGATAGAGAAGATTTGGATGCTGTGTATCAACTAGTGATGGACTAATTTCAAGATGAGATGCCTGAAGGATTTGACAGAGTACTTTGGGGAGATTTGATGGTTTTGTTCAACTCAGATGATAAAGATGAATTTTTGGGTTCACAGCAAGATTGGAAGATTATGAGTTGGAAGCTGCATAGTTCTTCAGGAGTATACACATTAGTGACTAAAGAAGGAGTAGTCATTCATATGCTTGTAGAGAAGAAGTATCCTTTGAGAAAGGAAGTACTGATGCAGATGCTGAAATTGAAGTTTGAGTCTAAAGAAGACAGTACTATGGCCTTGGAGTTGATTAAATTTGTCAACATGTTTTTCAAGAAGATACTTGCAGAGTTTAGAATCTGAAGAACCCGATTGACTGGGATGGAGAAGGGTTTGAGTGTTTCTAACACCACAACTACAAATTGGTCATTAGTTCACCATGCTTAACAAGATAAAGAACTGGCTTAGTCCATAAGCAAAAGCTTATGGTTAAGACTTCTCAATTTCGTTTATGGTTTGAAATTTTACCAAAAATTGTCTTGCTTCATGGTTATGAGTTGGCTTGTCCATATCAAAACAGTTTCAGGTAAAGACTAACGAATCTGTTTGATAGCTGATAGTTTTGCTAATAACTATTTGGTTTATACAATGCACACTGTTTATGGCAATGAAGCATTGGCTAGTCCAAAAGCAAACGGTATTTGGTAAAGACAAATCCATTCCGTTGATGGTTGACAGTTTACAAAAACAGTATGGTAATTAAACTCACCATGTTTTTAAATTAAGAGTTATATCCCAGAGCAAACGGCTACTGGTAAAGGAACATCAATCCTTTTTTAAAGCTGGTAGTTTGCCAAAAATTACAAAAGCTTTAACTTAGTTGGAGTGTTGCTGGAAAGGTGTTTCTGTGTTGTCTGTGAAGACAAGGTTGCTGCCGGAAGAAGGATAGAGTTTAAAGGATCAAGAAAGCTTGAATGTTTGGATCATCCTTGTGTGTTAAAGAAATTGAAGAAGAACAATGAGGTAAAAAGAGTTCAACATTCATGTTTAAGGGGATTGGTTAGGATTTATGTTTTTCCTAACTTTAGTACGAAAGTAACTAATAGTTAGTTACTGATTAGTATGTTTAGTAACGATAGTACAAAATGTAAGTATGATCAAATAGTTAGTACTGATAGTAGAAAATAGTTAGTAAGTTTATGAGGATATGAGTGAGATGTTTTAGGAAAAAGATAGTATGTGCATTGTAAGTCAGTATGGGCTTATCCTTAGTCTTAGTAAAGGATTCCTATTGGATTAGTTAGATATACGACCTCAAGATATCTCACAGCAAAAAATCATATCTAGTTAGTTAGTAATCTGTAATCATTCTAAGCAGATTAATAGAAGTTGTTATTCAGTTCTACATTGTTTTTCTTAGTACTTGTGTTGAGATTCCGCATCAACATATAGTATTCATAATCAGTGTTTCTATATAGTCAATTGTATTTATACATCTTGGCTATCATCCTTAATATGCTGCAAAGATCTATTCATTAGGGACTCACAAGTTATTTAAGATTTCTCCAAAATTTCTCTGACCGATGACTCCATCTTCTTGAGAAATATACTACGTTCATTCTTCTCCGATGAATGTATCAGCTTTTAAAATGTTAAGAAAAAAATCTTACGATATGCTCCATCCTTGATTGCCCCTGTTTGGGACTTACCCTTTGAGCTTATGTGCGATGCAAGCGACTTTGCCATAGGTGCGGTCTTGGGGCAACGTCATGAAAAGCACTTTAGGCCTATACACTATGCTAGTAAAACAATGACCGAGGCGGAATCGCATTACACCACGACGGAGAAAGAAATGTTAGCCGTGGTGTACGCCTTCGAAAAATTCCGGTCTTACCTCATCTTGAACAAAAGCATTGTGTATACGGATCACTCCGCCCTCAAATATCTCTTTTTATAAAAAAAGATTCCAAGGCGAGATTGCTCCGGTGGGTTCTCCTCCTTTAAGAGTTCAAATTCAAAGTAATTGACACAAAAGGAGCCGAGAATCTCGCGGCCGATCATCTTTCCCGATTAGAAAATCCTTATGAAAATGTGCTCGACCCAAAGGAGATAAATGAAACGTTTCCTCTCGAGACACTTAATATGGTGACTTTTCGTGGTGACTCAAGTACCCCGTGGTTTGCCGATTTTGCAAATTACCACGCGGGGAATTTCATTGTTAAAGGGATGTCGTCCCAACAAAAGAACAAGTTTTTCAAGGATGTTAAACACTACTTTTGGGAATGACCTATTTGATTCATTAATATGTGACGGTTCAGTGATCGATCGGTGTGTCTCGGGACTTGAAACGAAGCTATTGACATCCTCATAGCTTGCCATAGTGGGCCCACCGGGGACATTATGGTGCCAACTACACCGCCAAGAAAGTTTTTGACTCAGTATTTTATTGGCCCACAATTTACCGAGATGCCCATGACTTGGTCACCCAATGTGAAACTTGTCAACATCAAGGAAAAATTTCGCAACGTGATAAAATGCCTTAAAATTCCATCAAAGTTTGGGAAATCTTTGACATATGGGGCATCGATTTTATGGGGCCGTTCCCGTCTTCACGAGGGAATAAGTACATACTCGTGGCAGTCGATTACTTGTCGAAATGGGTTGAAGCGAAAGCGCTCCCCACCAACGATGCCCGAGTTTTTTGCAAATTTTTAAAATCTCTCTTTTCTCGGTTTGGAACTCCCTGCGCTATCATTAGTGATCGCGGTACGTACTTTTGCAATGACCAATTTGCAAAGGTCATGCTTAAGTACGGTGTCACTCACCGTCTTGCTACCGCGTATCACCCATAAACTAGTGGGCAAGTGGAAGTCTCCAACCGTGGTTTGAGAAGAATCTTGGAAAGGATCGTAGGCGAGAACTGTGCCTTTTGGTCGGATAAATTAGATGATGCACTATGGGCCTTCCGTACCGCTTTTAAAACACCCATCGGGTGTACGCCTTACAAGCTTGTGTACGGGAAGGCATGTCATCTACCGATCGAGCTCAAGCACAAAGCCTATTGGGCCTTGAAGCATGCAAACTTTGACCTTAAGTCCGCGGGTGATCACCGAAAAGTTCAACTCAATGAATTAAATGAGCTTCGTGATCAAGCCTATGAGAACTCTTTGATCTACAAAGGAGGATCAATGACTCAAGATCAAAAAATTGCGTTTTCCGCGGTGTTAATCAAGTCCTCCTCTTTAACTCTCGATTAAAGATTTTCTCGGGCAAGCTTAAGACCCATTGGTCCGGACCATTTACCATTGCCCAAGTATTCCCTTATGGCACCGTCGAGCTATCCCAAACCTCCAGGCCAAGCTTTAAGGTGAACGGTCATAGACTTAAGCATTACTTTGGAGGGGACATACCACATATGGTTGTCTCGAATCTCCAAACCTTCCCCAAGGACCAATGAATTCGGGGAAAGGGTCAAGCTTAGTGACCCTAAACAAGCGCTTCGTAGGTGGAAACCCATGCTTATCCTAATATTAGTAGTAGAAAGTGATAAGTGTTATTGCGACGTAAGGAGGTGTTGCCTCGTTCCATCTCGTTTGCTTGTGTTTTTGTGATGTGGCCGGATGTCCCCCGGATTTTGAAGCCTCTCGTGCTCATGGTTTTTGTCCTTCGTTCACTCGAGCTTCAAATCCTCAGCTTCATTTTGGGAATCCAATATCCAAATCTTATCGACTAACGTTTATCTTTAAGCATACTTAATAAACGGCTTAGGATTTACGTAGAGACCCTTCTTAAAACATTGAGGACAATGTTTAGTTCTAGTATGGGGGGATCTATCGATTTGATTGTGCCTGCAGCCGTTGTTTTCACGTAATCCTATTTTTACCACCAAAATACCAAAAAAATGAAAAAATTTAAAAATTTTCAAAAACAAAATAAGTGTTTTGTCACAATTTTGACTTTCCTGCTGGGTAGAATAAGAAATTTTTTTGACTCGATCGAGCGTGTTGAGCTCTAGCTTGTTCCTTAACTTTTAGACTAAGCATTCGCGGATCTTCGCGAAGAACAAAAAATGATAGAGTTAAGTATGAGTTAGATGCTAAACAAGGATTATTTGGAAATCTTAAGAGCTCATAAGTGTAGTTTGTGGCTTTTCTCTCCCATAAGCTTCTAACCGGACTAATAATACGTGCTCTCTTCGAAAATTAAACTTAAATCAACAATTTTTGAAGTATAGTCGATATCAATAATTTTAGTTCAAATTTATACTTAAATTTTCTAAAACGAAATTTTCTCTATATCATGGTAATATAAAGTGTTAAAAAAATGATGAAAAATGTGGTAATAATAATAAACTGTGGGCTAATAAAAGTTTACTGCATCTTGCCGGCTCACAACCGATGTTGCAGTCTTCTAAAAAAGGCCCATAGTGAGAATAATAATCCGAGACTGATAAAAGTTTGCTGCATCTTGCCGGCTCACAACCGATGTTGCAGCCTTCTAAAAGGTCGAGGATTTCATTAGTTTAATGG
The DNA here is from genome assembly GCA_026074375.1 of Tanacetum coccineum. Classification (NCBI taxonomy): domain Eukaryota; kingdom Viridiplantae; phylum Streptophyta; class Magnoliopsida; order Asterales; family Asteraceae; genus Tanacetum; species Tanacetum coccineum. The sequence continues at coordinate 9,973 of BQNB010157314.1, read as the reverse complement.
ATGTGTAATTATATTAAGTGTAGTAAACGTGAATTAATAAATATAGGGAAAATCTCTTTTTCTTAAATTTAAATATGCTTTTGAACTAAGACTATTTCGTTTTAAAATTGTGATTTTATGTATATACGGGAAATCCAAGGGTTTTGAAACCAAAGGTCCGTGAGTCCCGATACTAGTCTCTGTGGGGTGTCAAAAGCCTGGTCACTTAGCCGCAAGGTTGGGATGTGCCGAGACGAAAGTCGCTACATGGGATGATCTCGCCTTCAAACTCATTATTCTCGGGTGGAACGTGAAGCATAGAAATTTTGCAAAACGTTGATCCATGGTTGAAATTCGAAATGGCACATTCACCTAATATATAATAATTGTCGGGAGTGAAAAGTTCACAAGTTACAAATATGAGTAGTGTTAGCATCTTAACTTATATTTAACGGTGATTTCGGGGGGGGGGGGGGGGGGGGGGGGGGGGGGGGGGGGGGGGGGGGGGGGGGGGGGGGGGGGGGGGGGGGGTCACAATAACATACACATATGAAATAATTGTCGGGAGTGAAAAGTTTACAAGGTACAAGTATGAGTAGTGTTAGCATCTTAGCTTATATTTAACGGTTATTTCATTTTTAAGCTTGGTTTAGGACAAGTGAAAAGTCGGAGACAATGAAATTATCCTTCTTGGGCATTTTAGGATTGAAATGTTTCTTGTTCTATGATCCCTAACGGTTATGAAAATAATGAAAGTCAAACATGTTAGTTAGTTGCTTAAAAAAAGTACAAAATAATGAGAAAAAGGAAAAATACAAAAATATGTGTGAGAATAAGTGTATATATTTAAAAATGGTAAAAACGGGGCTTTTCAAAGCTATTGATTCTTTAATTCCCCTTGATGAACACTTAGCTACTTTTTGAGGTAATTAGTCAAGGGGGATTGAGATTCTTGGTTTTCTAAGTTTTTACTTATAGCATTGCGTGAGGACACGGCAATATCTTAGTATGAGGGATTTTGGTATGTGTTTAATTACACATACCCTTTGCCTATAAAAACGGACTTAAAAGACCAAAAACATACCAAAAACACATTGTATTTATATGTTTTGCATTTATATTGTGCAGGAAACGGATATCAACAAAAAGGACAAAAACAAAGCCAAAAACAGACGAAACCGAGCACGAGATGGAAAAGCGTGAAAAAGTCAAAAAGTCAAAGTCAAAGTCAACCCCGACCAAGTCAAAAGTCAAAACCAAAGCCGATATCAAAGAAATGTTAAATGGGCCAACCCGCACCCATCTAATGGGCCGGGTCAGCCCATTAAACATAAAAAAGACACAAGTTTAATAAAAATGGCCCAATGCCATTTTTATTACAAAAGGCCCAAATGTATAAAACTAGCCCAATAGCCTTTACTGCCACTTAACGAGCTACTTATAGAGCTGTTAAGTCATTACAGTTTCGTTCCTTATAGCAACAGAAAAGGACCAACGATGCAACAAGAGAGGACCAACGATGCAAGACAACTATACAATTAGAGGGACCAAACCTGCCTTTTCCCTAAACCCCCACCCAGGTCAAACCCTACTAAAACACGATCAAACAGTCATTATATAACTAACCCCCCTTAATTCCCGCCCAATCACCCTCACCACTATTCATCATCTTTTTCCTTAAATACACTTATCCCTAATCTTAAAACCTTAACCCTAAACCAAATCCTATTAAACCCTTAACCCTTTAACCCTCACCGCAGACAAAACAAGATAAAAAAAATCTCATTCCCGCCAAAACCCAAAGACACACCCATGTGCCCTGTTTCCCCATCACTCTCATAAACCCTTCCCCAAAACCCCATAACCCCACACCTCACAAACAGCCAAGGATGCCACCTTGGCAATCCTGAGAGTTTTCATTGGATGAAGAGAAAAAGACAAGGATTGATGGCTGTGATGATACTACTTGGGGAACACTCAAGATGAAGGGATGAGATTGATTTATGACTCTCCTCACACAGCAAACACAACCAACACAACTGTGCTTGTTAGTCAGCCTATTTATAAAGGCTTATTTTTCAGTTGAAAGATATCTAGTGTAATATAATTTAGGAGTAGTGTAGTGTGTTTTTAAAATTTCTTTTACAGCTTATTTATCTTTTTCAAGAACCTTGTAACCTTTTCAGTTTAATGAAATTTAATGTTTTATGCTAAATTCTGTTTTTAAGTTAGTGAAATTTGTGTTTTAAAACTGCTTGTTAAGCTCATATAAGCTCTTGGTATCTTTATCTTAACTGATTTAACTTAAGCTATATAAGCTTTTAAATAGCTTATATTGTTTAAGTCATTTGACTTAAAAATCTGTCAAAGCTGTGCTTAAAGGAAGATAAGCTAGACAAGGAAGAGCTTATGGGGTATATAGTAGTGCTTATTGTGATAAGCTGGGTAGGGTAGAGCTTTAGGAAAGCTGAATAGGCTTATTTAAGTCCCTGTTTGAGCAAGGGATCACGGTACTTTTCATGTTCTCCTTTTAAGCTTAATTACTGTTTTACTTATTACCTTCTGCTTTTGCTTGTTTTATTGCCTATTTCTACTAATGTTTAGCTTATTTGTGCTTATGTAGTCTAGTATTAGCTTATTGAATCTGGTTAATAGTTTAAATATGGTCTAATTTGAATTTTCATTAAAACTGTTCAAAAATAGTCAAAGTAGCTTACTAGTTTAGCTTAATAATAAGTGCTAATTTTTCATATTTCTTTGCTTATTTGTTATCATTGATCTCAAACCTTAATCTGTTTTAACTTTTTAAAGCTTATCCTAATCTGTTTTAGCTTATAAATGGTCTTACAGAATTTAAAGGGGTGTTTGGTTTAACCCAGTTAGGGTATCAAAGTGGGTCAAACTGGCTTTGTGTGTTTGGACAATCTTAGATTAGTTTAAAATAGAGGTAAAATGCAATTTACAAAAGTTTTTATGTATTAAATTTCAAATCCTAGGTTTATTTTTCATAGCTTTGAATCTATGAGCATTTGCTTTTGATAACCTCTTAATCTTTGATCCTAGGGTTTTGAAGTTTGTTGTTGTTGTTTTCATGCTTTTTATGTGCTTTAGGTCGCATTAGAATCAATCTTGTTTACCTGCACTTGTAGTTCTTGTTGCTGCCTCCTATCTGTCATATTTTTTTAGCATTCCAGTTTTAAAAGCTCAAAACCCTATTTTCTACCTTAAATATAAGTTAGTTTAAGTTTGTTGTAGCTTCTGCAAATGTTTGCACAAGTAGCTTATAGTATAAGCTCCATCTGTTTCAGCTTTATTTTCACTTTTGAGCTTATTTGCCCAGCTTATTTTATGGCTGCAAAAGCCTCCTTGGCTTGTTACTTTGCAATTCCCAAAACTGCTTATCTAGATTTCTAGCTTAATCTGTTTTAGGATTTTGTTATTTTTTGTTTTTCTTATGCTTAGTTAGTTTAGTATTAGGTTATCCTAGCTTATTTGATTTTGATTTTAGCTTATTTGTGCAACTCAGTTACATGTAGTCCTTTAAATATGTCTTATTAAGTCTTTGGTCTTATTGCTTTCTAAGAATTTTCAGCTTATTTTGTTTGGTAAATTTTTGTCCCTAAATGCTTATTAGGTCTAGGTAGTCATAGGTTTTTAGCTTATTGAATTGTCCACTTGCTCATTTAGTTAGAAAAGTTCAAACAGTTTAAGCCTTTTGCCATAGAGCCTAATAAGTAAATCTGTCAACTTCTTTGATCTTATTCCTGGCTTATTTCAAGTTTTGTAAAAAGTTGTTTTTTTAAAGTTAGTTGTTTTTGCTTATTTTATAAGTGTTAAAAAGAAAAATTAAAAAAATGTTTTCAAAAAATGTTTTAAAAAGAAAAATAAAAAAATGATCTTATTCCTGGCAAATGTTTGCACAAGTAGCTTATAGTATAACACACACTCTCTATACCATTATCACCAATAGGGCCATCTGTCATCCTCTTGCACAACTTAATCTATATAGTCATTTTCTAAGTTTTGCTTATCCGGCTTATTTTACTTTTTAACTGCTTATTTCGTTTAACAATTTTTCAGTTTTTATTTTTCCTAGATTCTAATTAGCCTAATGTACTTTCTGTAATTTTTCTAGATTTTTAGAAATTAGTTTACTATTTTTAAACATTTTATTTCATTAAAATTGTTTTTAATTCATAAAAAATAAAATAAAAGTAAAAAAAAAATTAATTCTTTTTAAGTTTTTACGTTTTTCTATATGCAAGGCCTTTAGAAAGTACTTCTGTAAATTTTACTGTTTTTTAGAAATTAGTTTATATTTTTTAAAAATTTTATTTTGTTAAAATAGTGTTAATTTCATAAAAATAAAAATAAAGTCAAAAAAAATATTAATTATTTTTTTAAATTTTCTATTTATCATTTAGGGATTCAGGAAAAATAAAATTTGCTTTTTGTAGGATTAAACATTTTTAGTATTTTCTGTTTTTTTAATAGATCGGGATAAGGTTCCCCGTTCTCGTATTTTCTTTTGTTTTTAACTTTAAATGCTCTCGTTTTCGGTTTGTTTTATTTGTCTTACATTTAGTCATTTAAGTTTTATAAAAAGTTAAAAAAAATCTTTTAGGAATTAAATTTTCTGTTTTAGGTTTTCGAGTCGCGTTTTTACAGTTCTCGTTATCGTTTTTAATTTTTGTCGATGCTTACGTTTTCTGGTTTATATTTCGACGATGGTCAACGTACTATATTTTTAGAATTAGTAGAAGAATTTCTGTGGAAAATGAGAGTGTATAGTTAGGGATGGAGTGAAAATTTTGCTAGAGGATGACACCTTTAATATTTATAGAAACTACACTTCATTGCACAAAAACTGTGTATTTTAAAAATTTTTCACTAGACGCAATTTGTTTTGTATAAGGCACAAGCCCCTTGTGCCCTTTCTTTGTCTCCGCCCCTTAAGTGTTTTGCGGCTACATATTTATAGATTTGGGATATCGTGATTCTGGTGATCATTTGTGAAAGCATGTATTTTTTACAAACAAGGTTTTCTGTGTTTTTTAAAACTAATATAATGTGTGTTTTTTATATGTTATCAAGTTTGAAATTGATTAAACTTAAAATGTATTAAAAGATACTTAAAAGTAATTTAAACAAACTATATTAATTTAAATATCAAAACGAAAAAATCAAGATTTTACAAAAGATATATACACTCTCTACCTAATAATGTATAGTAGAGTTATAAACAAGAGAGTTTTTACGTAAATAACTGTTCTATATTCATGGTTTATTTACAACTTCCCTTACAACTCAAGTCACTTTTTTCTCAACTTTACACAACAATATCTATTTATTAGGGTTACGATGGTGATGGTGATGGTGGTGATGTGTTTCGATGGTGATGTTTTAGGGTTCCGATGGTGATGGTGGTGATGTATTAGGGTTCCGATTAGGGAGGGTGGGTGTGTGTGTGTGTTTTAGGTTAGATGAAAATGAGATGAAATGAGGCGGGATGTATCATTGTTTCAACACCGTTGGATCATTTTGATAATTAAAAAAAATGAATGATCAGAATGCATCTATATGTTTTTTTTTTTGACCTTGTTCCTTGTGGAACTTTTCTCTTTGGTAAAAATGGTCTTAGCATGCAATCACGAAGCACACATCATGATATTCGAGTTCACTTAAAAGTCAAAAAAAAAATGGTAAAATTTGTCTTATTTTAATCCGAACGTTATTATTATTTTATTTTAGAGTAAGCATGTCAGCATGTGCTGCATATAATGCACACACGGTGTGAACTATTTTATGCCATATGTGAACTAAACTTTTTATGTTACTAGAATGCACACACGGTTTTAAATATGTAAAACGTTTGTATGATTTGTACAATGATTGATGATGTTACTAGTCGCATTCATGTCAATTCTTTAATCGATCGTGATAATAATGCAGCTAAAATCTCTTCCATTACAACATATAAGAAGTAACCTCGGTTTGGTTGAAAGGATCACTATCTACTTTTTTTCCTAATTCATCTAGATTGTAAAAATATAGTAATGATGATGAACATCGTAAAACAATCAAGCAAACTTGTAAAACCCTTCGTTCCAACTCCAACACTCCATCACTACAAAATAGGCCTCGTCGATGAGCTTATGCCCTTCATAAATGTAGGTGGTGTTCTATATTTCTCCACAAATAGCAATCACGACAAAGAGTTTGTACTTACAACGCTAGAAAAATCGCTTGAGAAAACTTTAACACGATTCTACCCTCTTGCCGGTAGATTTGTCAATAAAATTTTCACAATTGATTGCAAGGATCAAGGTGCGGAGTTTATACATGCAAAAGTTAACATCAAACTGCAAGATATTCTTGCTCCTAAAGTGAATGTTAAGTTTGTTGATCATTTCATTCCATCCAAGAAATTTGCCATTGATCAATTCCATGAACCGCTGCTTACGGTTCAAGTGACCGTGTTCGAGTGTGGAGGTGTAGCACTTGGTATAAATGCTTCACACAAGATTGTTGATGCCTCAACTCTATCTATGTTCGTAAATGAATGGGCTGCTATGAACCGAAAAGAAAATGAGATTGAATCCCTCCACGGGGCCTGGTTTCAACTCGTCCACTTTATTTCCTGGTCGATGTTTTGGTCCCCTTCCGATACAACTTATACCAGAAGATATATCAAGCAAGTATATCAGAATGATACTTTCATTCACTGAGAGTGAAATATCGAAATTGAAAGCAAAGGCCACGGCTAACGGAAATATTTGCACCAAGTATTATTCAAAGGTACAGCTGGTATCATCTATTCTTTG
>BQNB010157313.1:0-15165 GCA_026074375.1 Tanacetum coccineum | reverse complement strand
GTCTTTCGGTTTTAAGCTGGGTACTAATACCCGGTATTTTGTAAAAACTATATAAGCCTCTTCCAACTTTGGAAGAGGCGAGCTAGTCATTTTTTCACTTTACTTATTAAACACATTTTCTCTCACTAGAAAATCTCTCTCATGTGTTTCTCTCTCTAGAAACTAGCCAAGTCCAAGAATCGACCCCGTGTTATGATATATGATATACCTCACTACATTTTCCCTATCCCCAGCAACATTAAATGCCCTCTGATTATTATACCCAGTTCCTCTGTTAATTCTTGGAGAATTATCTTGATTAGCTCTACTAGTGTTTGAAGAAGTGCGAAGGTTGTTGTTGGTAGGTTTGTAGATTTTCTTGAACGAGAGAGAAATTAAAGCCATGAGTTTGTCAATCTCTTTGTCCTTAGACATTTCATCATCTTCAGTACCGTATCAGGTTCTTGATCATGAGTAGGAGCAGAAGAGGTAACAATTGCTTTTCCTCTGTTTCTGGTAGATTGTTGTGATCTGGTGGAGGAATATTGAGTGTTTTGAGTATGATGGTTTTGAGGATGGTAAGCTGGTTGTTGTTGAGCAACAAGTGCAAGTGGATTAGCAGTACATGCTAGTCTTTCAGCTCTTATCTCATTGACTTCATTCTGGTGTTGCTTGAGAATGTCATAAAGTTTGTGATAGGAGACAGTCTTCAGCTCTTGACTCTGCTTAACAAGTGTCACAAACCTTTGCCATTCTGGTTGTAGTTGAAGTAAGAACTGGACATTCACTTGATGATTTGTAACATGACACTGATTTCTGACAAGCTCATTCATCATCTTGTAAAACCGTGAGTAATACGATTCAAGTGATTCACCATCCCGTGATGTGAATTTTCCAAACTCCCAATATAAATTGGTTTCAAGATCTTGAACATTGATTGATTCACCTTGTTTCAACCTTTCAATGGCTTTCCACATTTCACATGCATTCGGACAAGCATCAACTATGGAGTAGATATCATTATCTATCCCTGTGAGAATGATCTGAACGGCTTCAGCTTTAGCATTCAGTTGATCGCGTATGTCTTGTGAAACATTCTTATAGTTCTCCATATACCTCTCTGTAGTTGTTTCAGAACTACCTTCAGCAACTGGAACTGTCTTCTCAGCCCATTGATACGTGTATGGTGGATTTTGGAGACAATAGTGGATGAGTTCACTGTTAGGTTTGGTGTCAATGTATCTCTTGATTCTGGATTTCCACTGAACGTAATTACCCGGTGCTAACATTGGTGGACGATCTTTGCTACCCGCTTCCATGATAGCATTATGAAGAGCATTCGATGATTGAGTTTGCAAATTGGTATTTGAATTTGACATTTTGATGTTGTGAATGGATATCGGATCTTAAGTAGGTAAAGTGATTGTTGTTGTGGATTGAAATCAATTAAACGTGTAGAATTTTTTGGTTTGAATTAGTTCGGTTCCTAAATTAATTTGACTAGTTCGGTTGATGAAGAAATAATGCTCGTTCGGGTCTTATTACTTGACTAGATCGGGTGCTTAAGATTTCGACTAGTTCGGTTCCGTCTTGGTTTGAACTCGTTCAGTTATAAAAGCTTGAACTAGTTCGGTGCTTAAGTTTTCGACTAGTTCGGTTCTCAAGGTGAAGCAACTAGTTCGGTTCCATAACATGAATGACTAGTTCAACTTGGCCTAAAACGGACTTACGGATCAAAAGTTATGGCTGTTTTACTGAAACCCTTTTCGTCACACAAATTTTCAAAAAAAAAAAATTCGTTCGGTCAAAAAAAAAAAAAAATTCTCGTTCGATCACGCTCGTTCGATCAACTCGTTCGATCCTTGAAGAAGATGCTCGTTCGATCACGTTCGTTCGATCACGCTGGTTCGATCACGTTCGTTCGATCACGCTCGTTCGATCACGCTCGTTCGATCACGCTCGTTCGATCACGCTCGTTCGATCACGTTCGTTCGATCACGCTGGTTCGATCACGCTAGTATGCTTGTTCGATCAACTCGTTCGATCCTTGAAGAAGATGCTCGTTCGATCAAGACAGAAAAAACCACTCGTTCGATCACTAGTTCGATCCTCAAATGTTGAGACTCGTTCGATGGTGCTAGTTCGAATGATGCTTGTTCGAATGATGCTTGTTCGAATGATGCTTGTTCGAATGATGCTTGTTCGAATGATGCTTGTTCGATCAACAAGAATGACACTCGTTCGATCCACGCGCTAGAACACTCGTTCGATCCAAACTAAGATGAAGCTCGTTCGATTGAGCACAACAACCGATTTTTACTTTTTCCTTTCGTTTTAATTAGCCACGCACGAAGTAATCAAATTCGAACCACGACTTAAACGCGTATATGCAAGGAAACAAAATTCGCTGGCACTTTTGCTTACTATATAAAAAAAAACGAGACTAAGCTTACAACAACGAAAATTACAACTAAAATAACCAACGACTAAACCCCACCGTGGCGAATGATACCCCAATGTTATCCCATAAAGATTAATTCCATATTCTCATCCTATAGCTACTACTATAAGCAAATAAGATAGAAAAGAGATAAGGGAAAGTGAAAGATTAGTAGAAGAGAATAAAGAGGTGGTAGATTTACACAACACCGCAAGTGAGAAATGGTTACCAACACCCTCTCCATGTGTGGAGAGGGTTCCTATTAACCCCTTGAGCCATGTGTGGCACTTATGGGCTTTCTAACTTGTGGCCGGGCTTGGCTATTCTTGGCTTTGAGCCCGAAAACATGGGGACAAATATTAGGATTTACAAACCAAGCCCGTTTTGAACCCGCTACATATTACTTCAACAAGACTAATTACGACTAATAAAGGACCGATAACATTCTTGGTTCGAACTTATATAAAAATTAAGGCACATAACACAAAGAACGTGGGAACATGGTCCCGGATTACCCCCCCAGTTAATATTTTTTCGGATAATTTCTTCTAATGGCTTCAAGGTTGGCACAATTTCACGAGTGAGAATTTGATATTCATGAACATCAATTTCTTCCTCATGACGGATGTGACGGACTTGACCTTCTCGATCAATTCGAATATACAAAATGATGTCATCAGGAGAAGGAGGGTTGGTTTGATATGGACCATGTAGGGACACCATTTGCCAACTCGTCAAAGTGGACCATTTGTCAGTAATACGCAGGCACCCTCGCAAGTTAAGGTCTAGAATTTGAGCAAATTCTTCAAGAGATTGAGAAAAGAATTGATTTGTAAATCACGATACTCGATGAACATTTAACCTTCGTCAGAATAATTTAATATGAATTTGACTATAAAAACTCGAGTATGAATCGAGATAAATTGGTCATTAATTTCAAGGGAGGACACTCTGAACTCAGAAAAATGAACCAAAGACCGAAAATTGTTTAGATCCGCAAAGTCCTCAAAACAACCACCGACCCTCATGAATGTAGCGACTTTCAAGGTGTCTTAATCTTTATTTATAGGTGAACAGATATTCATTGTGAAATTCATGAGGATTAGTGTTCTTGTATTTTTATGTCGTAGACGATTTGCAAGGCAAGATTACCTAAAAAATGAAGTCACATTTTATTACCATTTACTTGTAATATTTTATGAGCATTGTTTCTAGTGTGTGCCTAAATGTGACAAATGTGGAGTAATGATTAACTCAACCTAAAATCAAAATCCTAAGAGTTAATCCAAACGCTCTTTAATTTGATTTTGCTCATCCGAACATGTCGAAAAATACATATGAATCATATATCTCGACTTTTGTTCATGAGATCATTATTGATGTGTTTAAAAAACATTTTTAAGTTGTATTAACAATTGCATAACAACAATTTTTATTATGCCCCTTAACGTGAGTGATTTGATAAATAAAAATTAGGGTTTTGGTTCGAAATAACTTTTCGACAAACTCGCTTGTGTATGCATAATTCTTTGTCTACGGGAAGAAATATTCGTATAATTGTAACTAGTAGTTAATGGTACAAAATTGGAAAGAAAAAATGAAAAATCCAATTTCAATTTTTGAGTTTCATCTTGAACCCTAGACTCAAAACTGTAAAGAAAATAGATGAAAATGACTTACAATTGTGATCTTTGTCATGTTATGGATGATTATAGGTGTTGATTAGATCTTCAATTTAAGTTTTAATGGTTGGTTTTGAGTTTTTGGTTTGTTTTGTTCATTTTCGTCGCTTGCTGCAGAGAGGGGGTGTGTTTGATTTTGTGTTTAGAATTTTTTTTAACTAAGTGTGAAATATGGTGTCTGCTATTGGCGGTCCCATATCTGATCAGGGGGCTCTAAAAAATGCTTTTGGGGCCGCTTGGGATATGGGGGTCGCCTCAGCGAGGGGTTTTTGGACTTTAAAATTTTTGAAACGGATTTGCGAGGAAAAGTGACTAATTAATTTGTATTTCGTGAATTAAGTTTATCTAACTAGTTTTGGATGAAATAGTTTAAATTTGTCACGACAACAAAAGAACGCGGACTAGATTTAAGACAGTGAGAAGGATATGCGGACTAATATGATTTATGTAGAATGTGTTCCATCATTCCTTAAACCAAGACGTAGATAGTTAAACGATTCACGTTTAAGGGGTTTCGTAAGAATGTCAGTGATGTTGTCGACGGTAGACCTTTTTCAATTGAGATATGTCTTTTCCTGACATTATACGAAGAAATGGTGACGAAATTTGTTGTGTTGGTTTGAGAAATGTTGCACGGGTTTTTGCAAAGGTCAATCGAGCCTTTATTGTCGGCCACTATGATTCGGGACGTCGTCGAGTCGAACGTCGTAGTCGATAAGAGCTTTGATATGTGTTTAATCACATATCAATTTCCCTTATTAAAATGTGCTTAAATGACCAAAAATACATGAAAAATGCATTGTTTGTGTGTGTTTTGTTATTTGAATTATGCATGTAACGGATATATCAAATATGGACAAAAACGAAGCTAAAAATGACAAAACCCGAGCACGAGATTAGAAGGGCGTGAGAAAACGAAGCCGAAGGCATATTCAATTTTAATGGGCCACCCGTTACCCATTTTATTGGGGTTCGGGTCAGCCCTCATTATCTCTTGAAGTACTATTACCCTTAGGCCTACCATATAAAACCTTATAAAAATATACAAGTCCCATGTCTATATGCCTAAATCCATTTCATGGCATAGATTAAGCGAACAAACCAAAACTAGTCCAGGTCAAAGATATATACACAAACCGGGTCAAAGTTTTTGTTACAGCCCTTTCCCCTGCTTTTCCCTCCCATTTTTACAAACAACAACATACGCAGGGTTAAAAAAAATCTACCCTTCACTCACCACAAGTACCTTCTAGATGTCCTGACACGTTTGCTTAACCAAGGCCCCCTGGCGATCTAGCAATTTCATTGGCTATGGTTTGATGGCTCATGACCCTAGGGTGTTAAATTTATGGATTAAAAAAGTTTGTTAGAGATCAAAGGGGTCAGATGGAAGGCATATGGGACGCTTCTCAAGCCTAGAACCTCCTTCATTGCTTTAAATAGTGGCGGATATTTACACTTGCTGGATCATCTTAGCTTATAGTAGTTTTAGTAGCTTATTTAGTGTAATTTTAGCTTATTGTCTTTTTATTAATGTAATTTCCTTTTAAAAGCCTTGTAATCTCTTATTAATCAATAAAAGTTCAGTTTTACTCTCAATTATGTTGTTACTTTATTTTTATGCAAATTCGTAAAATGTGTTTAGAATTAAACTAATAAGCTCAATAAGCTCTCTATTACTAATAAGCCAGTTTTCATTCAGTTTAGCTTTCTAAAAGCTAAAACTGAATAGGCATTTCACTCAAACTACCACTCAAAAATTATTGAATAAGCCACTTGGAAGATAAGCCAGAAATAGAAGGGCTTATTCAGAGCTTATTCTTTAAGCTAGCATTGTAGATAAGCTCTATAGAGCATTTTATGTCCTTGTTTAGAGCAAAGGACAAGGTATGGTTACTTTTTTCATTTTAGCTTATTTTCTTATTTAGCTTATAAATTTGCTTATTGTGTGTTTATTAATGCTTTTATGTGCTTAATCTGTCTTTATGTTAGCTTAATATGACTTAAATTCCTAGTTTACATCATTTCATTTAGTTTTAGAAAAAATTACATGTTTCGTCCCTATGATTTATACCAAACATCACGTTTCGTCCCTATTTCTATTTTAATTACACTAGGCGTCCCTAATTTTGAAACTGGTAATGCTGGCCGTCCCTATTTTGGATGGTCGTTAACTTTTTTCGTTAAGTCTAATTATTAAAAGGGTATTTTGGTCTTTTTGCTCTTGTCACCACCATAGGGACGAAATGTGTAATTTTTTATACGAATCAACTTAAAAAAAGACCAAATTTTTTTTCCTTATTATTATTATTAGTATTATTATTACGAGCAATAATTAAAAAAATTTTATATGAATCAAATTAAAAAAAAAAATTCTTTTTATAAAAAGAATTTTTAAAAAAAAATTTATAAATTTTTTTATTTCGGTTTCAATTTACGAGCAATAATAAAAAAAAAATCTTTAAAATTTTTTTTAATTTTTTTTTATTTTGGTTTCAGTTTACTAGCAATAATAAAAAAAAATTAATTTTTTTTGTTTCGGTTTCAGTTTACGAGCAATAATAAAAAAAATTCTTTAATTTTTTTTTATTTTTTTATTTTGGTTTCAGTTTACGAGCAATAATAAAAAAAATTATTATTTTTTTATTTCGGTTTCAGTTTACTAGCAATAATAAATTTTATTTTTTTTATTTCTGTTTCAGTTTAAGAGCAATAATAAAAAAAATCTTAAATTCTTTTTTATTTTTTATTTTTTTTTATTTTGGTTTCAGTTTACTAGAAATAATAAAAAAAATTTATTTTTTTTAATTTCAGTTTCAGTTTACTAGCATAAATAAAAAAAATTTAAAATTTTTTTTTATTTCGGTTTCAGTTTACGTGCAATAAAAAAAATTTAAAATTTTTATTATTTCGGTTTCAGTTTACGAGCAATAATAAAAAAAATTAAATTATAATTTTTTTATTTTGGTTTCAGTTTACTAGCAATTTTATTTCGGTTTTTAGTTTATGAGAAGAAAAACAATAAGTCGCGGTGTTTTTTAATTTTTTTTAAAAAATCCTCGACTGAAAACCGAAGTAAAAATAAATAAAATTTTTAAACTGTTTATTATTGCCATAAAACTGGGGATAAAACCGAAATAAAAAAAAATTTAAAATTTTTTAAAATAAGAAAAAAAAATAGTAATAATAATAATAATAATAAGAAAAAATTACATGTTTCGTCCCTATGGTGGTGACAGGAGCAAAAAGACCAAAATACCCTTTTAGTAATTAGACTTAACGAGAAAAGTTAACGACCATCCAATTTGGGTCGGCCACGTTACCAGTCAAAAGTTAGGGTCGACGGTGTATTTAAAATGAATTTGGTACCGAAAACGTGGTGATTTTGAATAAAACAATAGGGGGGGGGGGGGGACTAATAATTTGTAATTTTTTTTCTTTTTTTTTTAAGAGCTTTAGTAAAAATTTGTCCAATTAGTAGCTTTAATCATGCTTATTAGTTTAGCTTATTATCCAGTAATTCATTTTCTGTCCCAAATTCTTGCTTATTTTTCCTGATTAGCTTAATGCCTTAATCTGTTTTTCACAAATTCAGGCTTAATTAGTGCTGTTTTGGCTTATAATGGTTTTCGAAATTTAAATGGGGTGTGTGGGTAAGCACTTTAATCATGGTATATAATTGTGTAACATAGCAGTTTTTTAGGTTTTCAAGTTAGTTTGCATCAAGCTCTAATTATGGTCTAGGTACTAGTTTTTAATTGCACTTTAAGTGCTTTGTTTAGTTTTGAGTTTTTTTATCAGATAAAAATTCCATGTCTGCTAGTTCTTAGTTGTGCTTAATTTCTGACTATGTTGTTATTATTAAAAATGAAAGCTTAAGGTATGTTTTTAATGCTCAAATCTGGTTTCTAATGCATCAATATGCACCTGTTTTTAGATCATGGACTTTGGAAAAAACCTTTTTGAGTCTTTAAGATCAAGAACTGTCAAAACAGTTTAAGTGGTAGTAGTTTTTTTTAGGAACTAAATGTGCAGGTCATTTGTGATTAGATTTTATCTTATCTTGATAAATTTTAATTGCTTTTGACTTATTATAGTTGTTTCTTATATGTTTTTAGTTTTTAGGTTGTCATGTTATAGTTTTTAAGTCTTAATTTGAGCTTTAAGTAGGTCATAAAATTTTTCAAAAAAGCCAAAAATAAAAAAGTGTAGTAGTCTGTCACTTTCATCTTACCTTTTTAGCTTATTTTCTTTAATAGAGTTTGCTTAATTTTTGCTTATTTGGGTATGGCTTATTAGGACTGTACATGTTTTAAGTGTTAGCTTTTTCTTAGTGTTATTTGTTTCAAATATTCTTTAGCTTAAATTTGGTTTAAAAGTTTTTCCTTAGAATTTGTTTTAAGTTGCTATCTAAATGGGTTTAAGTGTTTTTCCAGCTTATCTGTTTTGCTTAATTTTAATCATAAATTGCTTATTTGTTTTAGGTGTTGGTCTGTTTCAGTTATTCTAAAGTTTCTAGTGTGCTTATTGAGTCTAAACAATGTCCAATCAGTTAAGCTTAATGTCATTATAGTTGAAACCCAAACTGTCACTTTAGATCTGCTATTTATCTAGTTATAAATAAGGTTCTGGAGAAGTCTCTTAATTTAACGTGTTATTATGTTTGTTCCCCCCCCCCCCCCCCCCCCCCCCCCCCCCCCCCCCCCCCCCCCCCCCCCCCCCCCCCTTTTTTTTTTTTAGGTTTGTCAAAAAAAGAAATTTTAAATAAAAAAATAAGTTTTCACAAAGTAAGTCACAGGGTTCTGAACCGGTGACCTTCCCTCTTAACTCACCAACACCTCAACACTGCGGCCCTTGGGTCTTTTTCATAAGACCTTTGCACCATTTATTATTAATACTCATTTTTAGTTTTGGCTTATTTGCTTAATTGAATTTTCACAGCTTATTGGAATAAGCTGTGAATCCCAATTTTCTTCCTAAACCTTTAGAACAAGTTCTAGTATTTTTTTGAATTTTTTCATAATTTTTAGTTTTCATTTAATATTTTTAATTGAATTTTTAGTTTTAAAAAGCTTTAAAAATAGTTTTAAAAATAAAAAAAATAAAAAAAATATATTTTCTTTTTCTAAAAATTAATTTTATCATTTTAGATTAAAAATTTGTATTTTGAGTTTTTAGAGTTTTAATGTGTCATTTTTAGATAATTAATTTGCATTTTTAATTTTAATTAGTTTTTAATTACTTTTATATGTCGTTAGATTTTTAAGTTGCCTTTGTTTCTAGCTTAGCATGCCTTTATGTGATTTTCCTTTACGTTATTACACTTAGGATTATAAAATCCAAAAATATTGATTATTCAGCACACAATACGAACCGAAGCTAGGTTTTCAAAATTCACACTTCGTCGGGATAAAAAACCGACCATCTGGGAGGTTATATATATTGTTTGTCCTTCAAGCCAATTTTTTATTATCAAACGGGATATCTCTATTACCTATTACTTATTTGGTATTTCAGGGTTATATATATTTTATATTATATATATATATATAATATTATATTTACTATATATATATTATATATACACTCATATATTAGGACTTTAAATTCGAATCAATCGTATTTATATTCTTGAAATCCTTCACCACGTTTTCTGAAGCGACGTATTAGTAGACGTTCAAGCAAATAGTCGAACCCGAGATTCGAACTATTGTTGAGACTCCCGTTGTCACTATGGCGGATACGTGTACTAAGTCGGAATTGCTCCAAGCACCCATCGAGGGTTACGGAGATGCGATTGTTATTCCTGCTATACTTGCCAAAAATTTTGAGTTAAAAGTCGGGTTACTTCAATTAGTAACTTCAAGTCAATTTCATGGTTTTAAGAGGGACAACCCTCATGCTCATATTTGTTGGTTTAACAAGATCACTTCTACGCTAAAATACAAAAATTATTCCCCCGATGCTGCAAGGGTTGAGGGATTGGCTTTTCCCATTTTCTACTGAGGGGGTCGGCCCAGATTTGGCTTGAAAAGGAACCCCCATTCTATCATACGATGGGAAGGTAGATATCGTTTCTAATTTGTGAATTAATTTCTTTCCTCTTCGGAAGGACTATGAATCTCAAGAAACGATATCACGATAATTTTCATACAAAAGTTTGATGAAACTGTTTAGTGAGGCAAGATCATTTCAAAGATCTCCTTTGTAAATGCCCACATCATGGTTTTTTAGAATTGCACCAAATCGATACATTTTACAATGCATTGACACAATCTGATCAAGATTCTTTAAATGCCGCTGCCAGGTGGTAATCTTTGACACTGTGCACCTCGGAGATGCTTTGACGATTATGTGAGAATTAGTCAAAAGTACGTAACTTCCGAAAACAAATCCTGTTTGTATTCAAATGTAAGACTACTACTTCTTCTTATCTCCTTCTCCAAGATGTAACCGACTCACACGAGATCGTTAAGGAATTAGTGCTTATGAACATGGCTATATCAACAAGTTTTCACGTGAAAGCCGTAGATGGAGACTTGTGTAACTTAGGGTGGGTCCGGCTCCGTACTTTGTTTGTCATGCTACTGATAGCAACACTTTTAATGCATCAGCAGCCACGGGGAGTTACAATCAAGGAGGTAATGGATACCGTCCTCAAGGAGACCTGAATTATCGTGTTAGCAACCAAATGGGACCACAATCAGAAAAACTATAAATTCTGTATCTAATCAAAACCAAGGAAAATTTTCAAGCTCCAAATCAATCAAGAAGAGGGCAAATTTCAATCAAGGAAACAACAATTTTCAAGCCCTTAATTATCAAGCTCAAGTTGGACCTTCGAATGAAGTTAACAAACTACATGAAGGTAATGTAGCTTAACTTTGTGAGCATGCAAAATCTAATGACTTAATTGAAAGACTCGGAATTGCGGAATGATTCAAATCTTTCTTGTTACAAGACCAATAAGATAAGAAAATCAAAATACAATCAAATAATTATAACATGTTAACTGAATTTTACTATGCAAAAAAGCAAAGTCCCTGGGTTTAGGTCACTTCCTAGTAATACGGTACGCTAAACCCGAGAGGTGACATGGAAAGCTTTTACCACCAAAGTGGTGTTACTTATAACTGGACCTACGATTCACCCTACTCCTTCCTCCTATCCCGAAAGAAGTGGAACTAAATAACGAGGCAACAAAGGACGAGTTACAAAACTACAAGTTTCACTAAAGTACCACCACGTCCCATACTCCGGTTGTCCAAGACTGAACCCGGAGCTCGAAGTTGCTCTGAAGCCTAATCCTAAACCGTCAATACCTTATCCTTCGAGGCTTAATGATCAAAAGCTACGAGAAAAAGCTAATTATCAAATGTTGAAGTTCTTTCAAATCTTTCAAAGATTACATTTCGATCTTAGCTTTGCGGATGCTCTTCTTCACACACCTAAGTTCGCTTCTACGTTTAAGAGTCTCCTTAGTAATAAGGAGAAATTATTCGAATTGGAAAATACTCCATTAAATGAGAAATGTTTAGCGGTGCTCCTAAAAAAGTTGCTCGAAAAACTTGGAGATCCCGTCAGATTTCTCATACCTTGTGATTTTCCGGAGCAAGTTGAGTGCTTAGCCTTGGCCAATCTTGGAGCTAGCATCAACTTAATGCCTCTTACCGTATGGAAGAAGCTTTCGATCCCTAAACTTACTCCGACTCGCATGACACTCGAATTCGCAAACCGATCGGTTGCTTATCCGGTTGGTGTTGCTGAAGATGTATTTGTGAAAGTATGAAAGTTTCATTTTTAGGCTGTTTTGTTGTAGTTGATTACGATGTCGATCCTCGGGTTCCCCTCATTCTCAAGAGGCCCTTCTTGAGGACGGCATGAGCATTAATCGATGTATACGGAGAAGAACTTATTTTAAGAGACGGAGATGAACAATTGATTTTTTTATACAGACACCTCTTCAAAATATCCTAATGAGCATATAATTGAGTCGGTTAAAATGATTAATTTCATTGATATATCATGTGAGGATAATTTTGAAGAAGTGCTTAAGATTAAGAAATTATCTTATCATTTTAAGTGGCAGTTCCACTTCTTATTACATGATTATTCTCCTAGCCTCACACCGGTTTAGGACTTAGTGATTCTCTTCTTTGAGGTGTTCGCCGATGAACTCGCTCTTCTTGACCCAATTCCACCAGGAATTGGTGATGCCGACTTTGATCCGGAGGGAGACATTCGTCTACTTAAGAAGTTATTAAATGATGATCCATCATCTCCTCTCCCTCCGAAAGAACTTAATTTTGAGGAACTTAAAATGATAAAATCTTTGAATGATTATTCTCACCCTCTCTTGACGTTTTATGAGGAAAAATTTTGTTGACTTTCTCTATCCTATCTTCGTTGGCTAATGGATGATTTTACTCTAGTGTTGGGAGAGTATACCTCCTGAGGCGGATGTTCTGGATGAAAATTTTAAAATTTATTCGAACCCTCTTTTTGAATTTGATGAAGAATACATCTCTAGTGACGTAAATCCTCTTTTTTATGAGGTGTTAGAAGACATCGAGAGTAAGGAATCTTATGTTTCTAACCTTGATGAGCCGGATTTACTTGTCACACCTCTTTCTGATGCTAATGAGGATGAGTGTTTCGACCTAGGGGGCGATATTAATGAGATCAATGCTTTTCTAGATATTGATGTTTCCACGGATATTGAGGTCGTTATTTGATTTCGGGAGGGAGATATAATTTTCTGAGAATTTGCTAATGGACAGCTATCCCTTATCTCCCTCCCGATGTGTTTTTAGATCATGACACGATAAGCTTAAAGGATGAACTTTATAATAATGATTTGAAGAGTATGGTCAAAGTTTTTGACCCCGGCATCTTCGCTTATAGTTTTTATTCCTTAGAGCCGGTGGCATATGAATGTCCGATGGAAGTTTGCTCTTCCACATGTTTCGTCCCTAATATACTAAATTCGAGGATCGAGTCAGGCTCGTGACTCGGTTAACAAAAACAAGCGCTTCGCGGGTGGCAACCCATGCTTATCCTTAGTATATTATTATAATAATAATGAATAAGTGTGATGTGAGGGGGCTCGCCTCTTCCTTTCTCGTGTTTCGTGTTTTGCGGTTTTATGTCCAGGATTGCCCCGGATTATGAAGACTTTCATGCTCGTGGTTTTGTCCATCGTCCACTCGATCTTCAATCCTTCGCATGCTTATATATGGGAATCCGATATCCTAGATCTTATTGATTTACCATTTATCTATTAGCATAATTAGTAAACGGCTTTAGATTTGCGTAGAGACCCCTTAATATTTGGATTATGCCTTGACATTAGTATGGGGGTGACAGTCTTACATTAAGGACAATGTGTAGTTTTAGTATGAGGGGATCTTTCGATTTGATCTTACTTGCATTTGCCTTGTCTTCACGTAACCCCATTTTACCACCAAAAATAGCATAAATATGCCAAAATTAAAAAAAATTCAAAAATAAAATAAGTGTTTTTACACATAGTTTTGTCTTTTTAAGGAATAAATTTTGACTTGATTAAGCATGTTACGCTCTGGCTTGCCCCTTAACTTATATGAATTTAAGCTTTTTCTAGTCTTTTATACAAGAAGATTTAAAACGCGAATTCTAGCTTTAAAGAGCTAAGAGTTTTTCAAGTTTCCATGATAGACTTTAAATATGCAAAGCTTGTTTTATTAGACTAAGCATTCGCGGATCTTTTTATTAAAGATTTTAAATTTGCGAAGAACGAAAAATGATAGAGTTTTATATTAGTTGGATGTTAAACATAGAGTAGTTGGATCTCTTTAAGGCTCATAGAGGTTAATTGTGGCTTTTTACTCCCACCAACTTAATAAACTTTATATAATTGTTGAATAAATAAAGTTACTTTAGGTTTTTACGATTCTTAGTTTAAATCACTTCGTAGAGATTCCTTCTGGTGAAAGTAAGGTACACATCGAGGTTTTGTCAGTGTTGCGGGGAAATATGCTACTGTCTCTTGTCGGCTCACAACCGATGTGACAGTTGTTAAAAAGACCGCAAGACTTGAAATTTGGCTAATAATAATAAGTTATGTAATAAACCGAAGCCGAAATAAGACCACTACCTCTTGCCGGCTCACAACCGATGTGGTAGTCGTTTAAAGGGTGGAGGTAATGATAATAAAACTGTGGGCTGATAAAAGTTTACTGCATCTTGCCGGCTCACAACCGATGTTGCAGTCTTCTAAATAAGGCACATAGTAATAATCTGAGACTGATAAAAGTTTGTTGCATCTTGCCGGCTCATAACCGATGTTGCAGCCTTCAAAAAGGTCAAGGATCACCGAGGTTGAAATAAGACTCCTGGACCATGGTCGGCTCGCATACCGATGTGGCAGTTGTTTAAAGGACCGAGGTTTAATAAAGTTGCAATAATAATAATAATAGAGCCAAATTTCGACTCTGAGGTTATCTAAAAAAAGGATAACCCCTAAATCGTGCGAAATTAAAAAACGGCTTTAGATTTACTTAAAGACCCTTTTATATTAGGATTATGCTTTGATTTTAGTATAGGGGAGGCAGTCCCACATTAAGGACAATGTTTAGTTCTAGTATGGGGGTATCTATCGATTTGATCGTACTTGCATTTGCTTTATCTTCACGTAACCCCGTTTTGCCATCAAAAATACCAAATATATGTGATTTTATGCAAAAAAAATTGGTATGTGCTTAATTACACATACCTTTTTCCTAATAAAACGAGCCTAAATGACCAAAAACAGACAAAAAATACCCAAAATATGTTTGTTTTGCTTTGTATACTGTACAGGTATCGAATATCGACAAAAGGACGAAAAAAGAAGTCAAATCGGATAAAACCGAGCACGGATTCGAAAAGAGCTGAAAAGTCAAAAGTCATGGTCAAAAAGTCAACAGAAAGTCAACCCCGACAAAGTCAAAAAGTCAACCAAAAGAAGAAAACACAACTTGAATGACCAAAATTGTCAAATCAAAAGTTGTGTGTCATGGTGGAAAACTACAAGGACTGAAACTG